>VUQJ01038323.1:17346-31534 GCA_015108635.1 Andinoacara biseriatus | reverse complement strand
ATCCCTACTAAATCCAAGTGGTGAGCTTCTTCACACTAAGTGGAGGCCAGCATCCAGATCCCTAAACAAGGGCATAGACAGTATCAAAGACCAGGCTAAATAGTGTGCTGAGTCTAGACATCACAGCACAAGATGGCAACAGAAACCCAAGTGTCTGATATGTGTATCAAAGGCTTAAAAGCAGTGGAAACCATGGAAACCCCCGTGCCAAGGCAGAGACATGCAGGAAAGTCTGGTGTCCAAGGCCCTCACAAAAACCAACCGAGAACAACAGCACGGCCGGCCCCACCCAGACAGCACGGGCACCCAGAAGAGGGGCCCCAAGCAATACACAAGCCAAGGGACAGTGAACAGACCCAGAGACCAGGAGGGACACCGGCCAGCGCCACCCAGGCGCCCAGACAAGGCCCCAGCGGCACAGGACGACCCGGCCCTGTAATCTATTGTTGTTGTCTTAAGTCTCCCCCTCATTCTCTGGTATGTCAAGTTTGTATATGTGAGTTACTTTTTTTTTTCTTTGGTGGTCATTTGTCTCTTGTGCCTTGTATCTAGTTTAACTTCCCTTGTCTCATTATCCCTTATTTGTTCCCACTGTTACTTCCTCCTCTTTCCCCCTTAGCCTTCATCTAGCAATAAAGACCTGCTTTCTGTTCCACTCCTGTGTCCCGAGTCCTGCACCTGGGAGCTTATTCTGCCAGCCACACAGCTAAATCAAACAAACAAGTTGAAAATGCTTACAGACACACTGTATATATATTTATGTATCAATGTGAAATATCTCTAAACTGCTGACACGTCGCTATCAGCTTCCACCATGCTGTCGTCTGCTAGTAGCTGTTGCTTGGGAAAGTAAACGCAGAGACAACACAATGACAACACAGTGCTTTTTGTCCTTCATTTCTTTGCTTCAGTTTGCGATTTTTCCTTATGTATACTTCAGCGTTATATTTTTATCATCTCTCATGAACTCTGAACTTGCACATCTCTTTTTGTTTTCTCTCTTGATTGACATGCTGAAGTTTATAATAAAACATCATCTTTATATACTATATAATTAACTCACCGTGTCCTTCATTTACTGCTTTTAGTTGCATAAATTTATAATACTTACATGTACATGTGTTGCATAATGTGTATGATGTATCTCCTTTCTGTTAATGTTTCATTGGCTGATTTGAATTTTCATCCATACTCATTAGAACTTAGATTATGGGATACAGGAATGGCAGATACCTTCATCAGTTCTTTTAGCCATCAGTCTTAATTGACATGTGAATAACTGAATCATCATCATTATCTGATCGTAAAGCATCCTCACAAGCATCTTTTATTCCCATGATGTCAGTCGGTCTTGCATACTTCAATTCATCCAGGGACTCAGATGACAAGAGATTATATTAAGCTTAACCTTTGGTCCCCTTAAGGTGGAATGCAACTACTTGTAAAATCATAAACATATGAGATATTAAACACAGATATCAAAATTGAAATTGTAATCCATGTCATAAAAGCATCCAAATTAGGCATGTGTGCAAAACATGTATATTGAGACCAATTACCCTGCATATTAAATAGTTTATCACTTTCTGCTCAATTTTCACTATATTGTAACCCAAGACTTTTATAAGAGAAACAGTAAAAGTTGTAAAAACAAATGAGTGGCTTTGGTTGAATAAATCACTTTCAGGCAGTGAAAAAAGTGCAGCTGTTCATTCACGTTGCTGTGGATGCAATCCAATATGGCAGCCACTTGCAGCCAATTAAAGGGAACATTGTACAAATATAACAGATATAAAGAAGCATGCTTCCCCTTGATAGATTAATGTCCAAACAGCCTTGGTGGAGGGATGAACTATGCGAACATTCATTTTGATCTTTCTTTAATTGTTAAGATCTGGGGATATCCGTTTTCTTCCACTTATCCTTTTCAGGGTCACTGGAGCTTGGCAGGGCAAGAGGCAGGATACACCCTGTGCAGGTCAACATCAGGGCTAACACAGAGAAAGAGACAACCATTCACACCTATGAGAAATTTAGAATCACCAATTAACCTAACACCACCAAGTGCATGTCTGGACTGCAGCAGGAAACCGGAGTACCCTGAGAAAACCCATACAAGCACGGGGAGGACATGTAAATTCCACACAGAAAGATCCGGGCCAAAGTGGACATGAACCTTCTTGCTGTGAGGCAACAGTGCTAACCACCGCAGCAGGGACAATTTAAATTTAAGCTATTTTGTAAGAAGTGGCAGTTATTAATCAGATACACTTTGGAGAGAGAGAGAGATCAACTATCCTTGAGGGAAGAAAGAAAAAGCGAGAGAAGACACATCCAGGGAGGAGAGACAGCTGTAAACGATATATAGGATCTGATGGTAAGACAGAAGACTTTATGTTCTTAAAGTCTGACATTTTGATCACTTTTATTTAGTAAGCTGACTAAATGTAAGCTTTCTAATGTGCTGAAACAGCCCTAGAAACAAATGACAACTCAAACATCCACGTGTATGTGGTGCCATGTGTGACTCTTGTGCTCCGCTACTCAAACATTGAGCACTGCACCTCTTTTTGTGGCTACATGAACTCTGACGGCGCAAGTCTAACTGCAGCCACGAGGCTTTCAACTCTGTTCTCCTAGTTATCCCTGAAGTAGAAGGGAAATTAATCAGCTGAAATTAATCTGCTAATTAGGTACACCTAGTTTGGTAAATCAAAATAAATCCACTATGTGCATCTGCACAGCCTTTTGCTCATTTAGTTTAGTTTAATTTATGCTCATGCTCCTTAACGGCTTCTAATTTGCCATGACCCACATTCACCCCTTGCATGTCACCACTGATAACCATACGGTGGAGTTTAAAGTTTCAGTTTTAAAGGGAAATTAATTAATAAAACCAATGTTTAAAAGTCATGAAAGACGTCAGCCTTTCACTCATTTTTTTTAACAAATAAAAATCACTGCAAACAAAAAAGTTACTCACAATTACCATCCTATGTTAGCCACTTACATAACTGAGTGGTGAAATGGTAAACTAGAAAAGGAGGACAAGTAATACAGTTCCTGTTTGGCCAAAGTGACTAATGTATGGTTGCATAAAACAGCCATGAACGTCACTAACTGGGCTCCAGATTTTGAGCAATCCAAACCTCACATGGAAGCTAAGGGTGTGAAAATTTGCTGTCAGCAAGGGCTGCCGGAAAATGACTGTTAATTCTCTTTCTTATCCATGAGAGCAGAGAGCCGTCAGGTGAAATAATGGGACTGATCATAGAGTTCCTTCAAGAGTGAAAATTGACACAAAAGATGGAAAAGAGTGTGACTTAGAGGCAAAATATGGAGTTCAAAAATGACATAATATAATTTTTTTTATTGATTTGAAATTTCACAGAAAGCCAGTGCAATTGAACTAAAACAGGAGTGACTGTCATTTCTTAGTCCAGGGATTATGTTTTGAACCATGAACTGAGAGGGTGAAGTTCAGACTGAAGAACACTGTACTGACTGTCAAGCATGGTGTTAATAGCATCATCTCTGGGGCTGTTTTTGCTGCTATATTGCAAAACGTAGATGGACAGTGGAAACCCAGACACAACTGCGTGCTTCAACACAGCAAATAGACACCAAAACAGGCTTTGGAATGAATAAAGCAGGATAACATCCCAGAGCCCTGAACTCAACCCTACTGAAAATTTGTGGACAGTGTTTTCTCTAGAGAGAAAATTAGGAGCTTCCTCTTTCTGAATAACCGTTAATCACTGGGCCAAGTCATTCTATTTACTGTCAGCTCTGATGATGGAGTGCTTGGTACATCATTTACCATCAGAATAGCCAAAAAGAACATAAATGTACTGTTAATTTATTTATTTTGAAAGGTACAGAAGTCAAAGACTTAATCTAAAGTATAAAACCAGGCCATTTTCACTTCCTTACTTTTACATGACAAACACTATTTGAAGATGGAATGTTTTATGTCATGTACCTACATGTCATGCAATATTTTATTATCAAACTCAATAAAATATTATTTTTTTGTGTCTTTTTTGAGTGCATTATTTGCTGTCTTAATTATTTTAATACAAAATTGTGTTTATGATAATGGAAAACCAGACATGCAGTTTTGAAGCATGGTATGCTGTATCAACACACAGGATTAAAGATCAATTCTGGTACATTTCAATTTGCTGTATTTTCTGATTATGGCACCTTTGCAGCTCAGTGGGTCATGCTACAGTAACTTTGCATCTCAGTTGCAGAGATTCAGGGAAACATAGTGGGGCTACACAACAACAGATACCACTCAAAAACCTTTTTCTGTCCATCCAACACCGCCAGGTTGCACCTCAGACTGTCCAGGAGGTCAATGAGCCCCTGGTCCAGAGCTGAGACCCCAGGGCACCATCTAAATGCTCCGATGTTGTCAGGCATGAATACAAACACTTGGGGGCCATGCAAACTGCAATGAAATTTCAGCAAAATGAGCTAGCCTGTCTCATGATTTTTTCACTTTGATTTACAGGGTGCCTTTGAATTCAGTCCTCGGTATAATTTTCATTTCCTTCAAACAATGTAGCATCCTTTAATAACTAACACATTACCCAATCCATAGCAGTATAAATATCGCAAATATTGCATTGAGATTTGATGTGTTTTCAAAGCGTTCCTTAAATTTCTTTGAGCAGCATATAGGATAACTAGTTTAAAGGGTTTCCTGTTACCAGACATTAAATATGTTGAATCAGTGTAATTGAGCAGCTATTTTGCTAACTCCATTCAACTTACAGCATTAACATCACTGATTCAGAGCTTGTTGGAGTACAAATCAGAGCATGTTGCAATCTGCACTGCAGTGTTCTGATCTGAGCTGCTACTGAAATCGGGCTGAAGCTTATCCCACCTGTCATAGTGTGAGAGGCAGGGTACACCCTGGACAGGACGCCAGCCTGCCACAGGGCTAACACAGAGAGACAGACAATCTTTCACATTCACACCTACAGCCAATTTAGAATCACCAGTTAACCTAACTCCACCAACTGCGTGTCTTTGGACTGCAGGAGGAAATGGGAGCACCTGGATCTTACAGGTTTTTGTTGTTTTTTGAGATTGTCTTTGCCCTTTCCTGACATTGCTGTGATTCACAGTCAGATTTTGGTAGCTGCGTCATTTACACCAATAATTTGTAAAATAATTTCACAATTTTGTATTGCAGCATCTGACAGTGAGCGTCATGAAAGTTTAGCTTTTTCATTTAATACACTATTGACAGTCTTACCAGTCACAACTCCTCTGTTTTCCAGAACTCATATGACTCATATCCAGTCTCTGTTTAAACCACAACTTGAGTTACTGTATTTGGCTTTTTAATAAAAAAGGGTAAATCTTTTCTGGTTAAAAGAAAAAAAATCTCTCCAGAAACACTCAGATGATAAAGCCTATCCTAGCTTCATCTAGGTGTCTAGCCCAGATGTCTACGTCACAAACTCTTGTATTTTATGTGATTCTGTTGGCGGTGGTAGGGGTGATGCTGTACTCTGCGTCAGAAGTCAAATGTTAAAAAAGGTACAGGATGTGACAAAAGTGGCGGCAGCGTGCCACAATTACTAACACAAATCTGACATTCACTATAAATATACAGTGATAATGTCTTTGATTCAGGGAATTTTTTTTTTTTTAGGTACACTAGAAAACAGTCAGCTGCGTTTGCCCCACCTATTTCTTGTAAAAGAAGACAAGTGTAACCTCACTCGTCATGATGAGGAAGGGCAACAGGATATAAAGACTGATGGCCAACAATCATTCACTTTCTTTGTTTCTTCAGTCCTCTGCAAGAAATGCACAACAACTAACAATGAGGATAACGTGTACAGTCTTTGCTCTCCTGATCCAAACTTTTCACTGTTTCACTTTAGATGGTACGGTACTCCAACTGCGTTTTTTTTTTTTTTCACAGAGTATCATGCATCACAAATGACCTGCCTATATAAACTATATGTAAGATTGCTGTGCTCTTTAATTTTTGTATTCTTTACTGTAAAGTAAGCAATGTCATTTTTTTAACAATTCAATTTTGAGATAATAAGAACTGTTGTAGTAAATTTCTAACATTATAAATACAAAAATCTAATAGGACAGTTGAAGAAAGTGTGAAAAGTGTGAAAATAGTTGAAGACCTTCTACTGTTTCTCAATATTTTTTCTCTACAGATTCACCATTTGAACTAACTAACAGGGCCACTGGTGTTTGTTTGGGAAAAGCAATTAACTCCTGTTATCATATCCGCTGGACATCTGGTGATCGACTTTTGGTTCTGGACAGGAACAAGTGCCTGGGTGTCCAGGGGAAAACTGTGGGCAGTGAAGTGAACCTCTATGACTGCGATGAAACCAGTGAGCTCCAAAAGTGGGAATGCAAGAATGAAACGGTGCTCGCTCTCAAAACTCAGGAGCTTTACATTGAGCTCACTGCAGATAACACGCTCGTGCTCTCAAAAACAGTAGGACCCAATAACCACTTCACAGTTTCCGGGACGTCAGGTGGTGCTTGCACAAGAACATATACAGGTAAATGAAAGAAATAAAGTTTGCTTAACCTGTTCAATCTATACTCTGTTCTTTTTTTTTATGTTTCCTTGTTTTGGTCCTTCAGAATTATATACCATTCAAGGAGCTGCAGCTGGGAGGCCTTGCATGTTTCCTTTCTTTTACGAAGGGAACTGGTATTCAAACTGCACTACCGTCGACTCCAGCCCGGATTTTAGTTGGTGTTCGGTTGAAACAAACTATGATGATGGACTCTGGGGTTACTGCCCAACTAACTGTAAGTACTGTCTGCAAGAACCATTTGTTTAAAAAAACAAATAATAAATGTTTTCAGAATAATAACCTATAAGCCGAGCCACCCCAGCTTTACAATAAGGGTGATATTTAAATTAAAATGTTGAGGAGAACCTTGTATATTTTAGTATAATACTTCTAAACGCTTTTCACTGTTTTTATGTAACAGCCAAAGAAAACTGGTACAAACATCCTACAACAGGAGCAGCTTATCAGCTCAACACACAGTCAGCACTGACATGGGATCAGGCTGACGCCAGCTGCAGACAGCAGGGTGCCACCCTGCTCAGTATCGGGAATCCTGATGAGAAGGCTTATGTTTCATGTAAGGTGACAAGTCTCTATGTTGAATGTACTGAAAAAAAGGGTGCATTTGAGCTGTGGGAGTTTGAAAAATAGTTATTAAAAATGTTAAATTTAAATATTCAAGTTACTGTGGTTTGCACTTAATGAGAAAAAAAAAAACTCTACAGAGTGCTCTCAAGTGCTGATCATGTTTTGAGTATTACATTTAGTAACTTTGTTTCCTGTGTCTGTTGAACATTACTCACAGCAATATTAGGGGCAGATGCGGGACAGGAGTACAAACTTTGGATCGGATTGACCTTCCTCAGCTTAGATCATGTCTGGAAGTGGTCTAATGGGAACCCTTACTCATATCTGAACTGGGATTCAGGTAAGTTTTATTTGTTTTGTTTTTTTTACTCATACACAGTACACAGCATGCTTCTGAATATCTTGTGACTTATGTGAGCGGGAAGATGCTGAGGCACATCTCTTAAGTGACAAGAATCTGTCATCATATCTAATTTTTACCATTATGGTTCTTTAGGACATCCAGTTTCTAATCCAGGACACGGGTGTGGAATTATTGATGGTGCTGTGCAGTATTCTTGGCAGAGTTCAAAATGCAACAAGAAACTAGGTTACATCTGCTACAGTAAAGAACCTTTGACTCCACCTACTGAAGGTTAAGAATAAACTTCTCTTCTCTTCTCACAGTATTTTTATGTTGTCTTTAAAATTTGCATGATATTGATGTCCCAATTTCTTTGATCTGCTTCCTTTTGTTCTTTTTATAATCAGCTGTTGAAGAAGGATTTTGTTCAGCACCCTGGATTCCTTACAATGGCCACTGCTTTTACCTTAATCGTACTAAGACAAAAACATGGCCTGATGCTCACAAAGCTTGCCGTAAAGAAGGAGGAGATCTAGTAAGCATTCGTAATGTGGAGGACCAAAGCTTCATCATCTCTCAACTTGGATATGGTATGGCATTAAAAACTTTTGAGCACCATTTCTGTACCTTTGGCGCCATCTTCATGCAAGATTGTGCAACATGTCCCAAACAATGTCCTTATTGTTCATTTTTTGAGCTCCCATTTAACTGCAAAAACTCAAGTCAGGTGGTTGAACATTGATCCACCTGACTTCACTATCAGACCTAAATACAGTTTATTTTCAGCTTACAATTAAGTCACAAAAAAAAGTTATCTACCTTCTCTAATTTTACAAATGTCTAAGTTGGGTTCAATATCACACTAAAAAGATCAACACACGCCAAACACAGAGCTTGATAAATATCTTATTTTATAGATATAAACTTAATAAAAATGTAAACAACCTTTCTAACAGCCATTTCTGTGCTAACAGGCAGATTTCCTCCTTAGGATAATGGCCAGTTTTGGGAATCCTGTTGTTTTAGGCACAAAGCTAGGTTTATGTTTATTTCTTCATAAGCGTTCAGTCACTTTCTGTTGCTTTCTGATCCTTGTAAGGCTGCACGTCTCACACGTGACAAAGTTTGTTTATAAGTTCTGCAGTCCTGGCACACAATAGTTGGCAATGGTCTAAAAATTAGATGGAAATAGTAGCATTGGAAATGAGCAGACTGCATCAAGGAAACTATACAACATATTCATTTTATTTTCTGTCTGTAGCACCCACTGATGAACTCTGGATTGGACTGAATGACAGGAAGAGAGAGAGACTGTTTGTCTGGACGGATCATTCTGATGTGAGCTACACGAGCTGGGGGCCTTTCGAACCAACTGTCACCTCTGACCAAGAAGACTGTGTTCTCATCAGGGGGGAGGTAAGCCGCACTGTCTAATGTGGGGGTCATTATTGCTGATGATGATGATTTTTATCCAGCAAACCTGTTTGCGATGAACCACACGTTCCTCAACAACAGATACACATTTTAGTCACAGTATATGGAAAGGCTCTGCTGGGCCTTTTTCTTTCTGGCTTGGTCTATTCTTTGTATTATCATCAGATTTAAATTCTCTTTCTTTCTTTCTCGTTCTTTCTTTCTTTCTCTTACTTTCTTTCTTTCGTTCTTTCTTTCTCTTACTTTCTTTCTTTCGTTCTTTCTTTCCCTTTCTTTCTTTTCCTTTCTTTCTCTTTCTTTCTTTCTCTTTCTTTCTTTTTCTTTCTTTCTCTTTCTTTCTTTCCCTTTCTCTCTCTCTTTCTTTCTCTCTCTTTCTCTCTCTTTCTTCCTTTCTCTCTCTTTCTCTCTCTTTCTTCCTTTCTCTCTCTTTCTCTCTTTCTCTCTCTTTCTTTCTCTCTCTCTCTCTCTCTTTCTTTTTCTTTCTTTCAGAATGGAAACTGGGCTGACTGTGTCTGTAATGAGAAACATGGCTTTATCTGTATGAAGACGAGTGACTCTGAGCCCTCTGGAGATGACGTGGAGCAAAATGCAGGCTGCAAAACTGTGTGTGAACTTTTTATATATTTTCCAAAGAATGTCTGTGCCAAATGTGTACACATTATAATCCGTTTCATTTTTGGAAAGGCTGGTGACATCTAAATATTAAAGCGAATTATGGCATATGGTACAAAGGTACTTTGATCTGGCGTGCAGCCCAAAAAGTATCTGGTAAAGAAGCATACATATAAGATATGATGACTAATGAAACATATTGTATTTGGGTGCTGTTTATAGTAAAAAAAAACAAAACAAAAAAAAAAAAAACAGGCAGATTCTCGTGATTAGGAGATCACCTTATTTAGTCATTGCATTTTTCTGAAAAAATCTTTTTTTGAGTGAAAACTGGAAGCTATCTGACAATAATAGGACATAGTCACACTGACAATTTTGCTGAGTGATTCTGCATGTTTTATTCCTTGCTACCACATAAAGATATGTACAATGACAGCCTATAACAACAAGCTAAAATAGTTTTCCTCCTGTTGTTGCTCTGCGACCCTCTGCAGGGCTGGAAAAGACATGGACACTACTGCTACTTTGTAGGAACTGAGACAAAGACATTTGATGAAGCCGACCGTGACTGCAAGAGCTCAAACTCCTACTTAGCTGATGTTTCAGCTGGGTAAAAACATTTATTGTGACTCTCAAAATTTTGAGCATACAAAAGGGTCAAGTGTAATTAAGAAAAAAAAAATTGTGTATTTTATAATTATATAATTTGCCTTGTACCTAATTTACCAGTTACCTGCAGTTCTGACTTGTAGAAATGTTTCCAGGGTGGATAATGTTTTCCTTGTAAGCTTAGTGGGCCTGAGACCAGAGAAACACTTCTGGATTGGCCTCTCAAACCGGAAAAACATGGAATATTTTACATGGACTAACAATCGCTTTGTGACATTTACTCACTGGAACACTCACATGCCAGGTAGTAAAAAATGTGAACATCTACATGTAAGACATATTTGAAAGTGGCTTCACAAATGACAGCTTATTATTTCTCATTTTGAAACAAGGACACAAACAGGGTTGTGTTGCTATGGCAACGGGGAGTCATGCAGGCCTTTGGGATGTGTTGCCTTGTACCAATGAGGAAAAATACATCTGCAAACACCTGGCAGAGGGGGCAGCTTTAACCCCTGCTCCACCAACCACTCCCACTCTCAACTGTGCAGATGGCTGGACTAGGATGCAATGGAGACACAGGTGTTATAAGGTATAGAATTACTGAAGTACTCTGAGTCTCTGTTTTTCATAGAATCAAGAAATTTAGTGGTACTTCAGACACCTCCAAGAATGATAATAGCATGTGTATGCTAAAGTTACCAAGGGGAGGAGTCTACTAGCATTATGAACAAAGCAGGTTTACCCTGAGCTCCCCCTGGTTGAAGGTAATTGCAGAAGACATAATATAGCTACAAGAGTAAATTGATTTAGAATATGTCTGGGTAACACTGAGTTGTTAAACATATAGTCTGCAGTGTTTTTACTCAGAAAGATTCTCTGAATACCTTGGTACTCTGAAAGCATCAAAGGGGGAAAAAGGATTCAGTAAGAAAACCTCGTTGTGATCAGTTTTGTGTAGGAATTTTTTATTTCCTGTCAAACTAGACCTGCCAGTTGCATTACTCTACATAAGAATGTTTGCATCTGCACGTGACAGGAGGCTTGTGCTGGTGATTGCTTTATGGGATGTAAATATGTTTGATATTCCTCTCAGCTGAGCTGTAATATCAGATGCTTTTTGGCTGGCAGAAAATGTAGCTAATTTCAAAACTGGCCAACTCACATAAAAAAAACATGTAGATGGATAAGAAGAGGAAAAATGTGTTCATTTTATTTTCAGTGTGTGTCCCATAAATTCAATAGTATCAGTGACACTTGTGACCATTTGTTTTCATCTAGACTTTCCGTTTTTAGTATTGATCATTGATCATTTCTGCACAAGTGACTCTGCCACTTATTTTAAAGCCAATTTGTTTAGCGGTCCACTTTCCATCTTAGAATCCTGTTCTAGAGGAATAAGCTTATTCTACTGATCATAAGGATAATAAGGATTACATTAAAAACACTGTGTGTTGCTTTTAATGTACTACCAAACACTCCCAAACACTTACAGCACAGTAACATTTCTTACATTTTGTTTAAGATGTTTACAGAAAACAAAATGACCTGGTACAAGGCTAGAGATTACTGCAGAGCCATCGGAGGAGACCTACTCAGCATTCACAGCGCTGTTGATGCATCATTTAGGCAAACTGGATGGTACAGTATTATCTGGTCTACAATTAGAGCTACAGTACATAAGATAAAAATCTTCTGCAAAGGACACCTCCAGTCTAAGTCAGACATTAGTGCCATTTATAGATTATCATAATTCTTAACTCAGAAAAAAGATCAACATTATAAGCATTGTGTATAGTAAATAGAAAATTAATAAAACATGCTTCAACAAATAATTTTATATAAGGCAAAAGCATTTTTTTCAAAGTCTTTTGGAATAAAAATAAAAAGAAGAAAATACACAAATTACACAAGCATTTAAATTCTGTACATAAATTTGTCCATTATAGGTATAAACAATTCTGGATTGGACTCAGTGCCCCAGACCAAGACACGGGTTATGTTTGGAGTGATGGATCCCCTGTGAGTTCCCAGTTTTTAACTCTACAATGGCTTATGTAGCTTGAATGATGACAATGCTGCTGCTACTGCTGATTATTAACATTATCAATACTACCACTACTATTACTAGTACAACAACAAATAATAATAATAATAATAATTTTGTTTTTGTGTAAAGGTAAACTTCCAACAGTGGAGTGATGGAGAGCCAAACAATAAAAACAATGCTGAATCATGTGCTGAACTGGAAAGACATTGGGATCAAACTTACTCTTGGAACGATGTGCATTGTGAGAAATACAATCATTGGATTTGTCAGATCTATGCAGGTATGTTCATGATACACAGTTCTTTTGTAACATTTTGTGAAAGTTCAGTGACCAGAAGTTTATTGTTGTCTGCCTTGTGTGTTCTCACACGTGAAAGTGATCACTAGCAACTCAACACTCTATTCTGTTTCTGTTCCTTTACAGGAGTCACCCCAAAGCCATCACCAAGCCCTGTCACCCCTGGTGAGTTCACTAGTATGCAGAAGAATTTGACTGCATTGTGTGAATTTTAACAGTACAGCAGCAATTTTTGTTGCAGCTGCCAGGCTGAGATCGTTATGCATATTATGTAGGCCAAATGGTATGTTTGTGTTCTGTTTTGTTTTTCATTTTACCATGAGAACTCATGTAATAAGCGTCTTTATGTAAGCCAACAACAAATACAAAATACAGAATGGCAGCTTGAGTTATTCTTCTTAAACCTCATAAGTTAATGGTTTCAAAAACAAAACAATAAAAAAAATGTAAGAATTATTGTAGTTAGTAAATAGAAAACCAGTTGTTTGAGTGTGTAGCCTGCTGACAGGCTTTACTGCCTGACCAGACTTCCTCTGCATCTCATGGCTTCATATTTGACAGCTGTGGGATCAGCTGAATAAAAATGAACTTTTTCATAGTTGAATTGCACGTTTATCTGATTTGTACAGTAAAACTTGCAGAGAAGAAAAGCAGATTGAACTGTTAGTGAGTAGTTTTTTAACGATATTAAATATGAGGAAAAACATTTTACCTGCGCCGTCTGATTTTCTTTATTGTTACACACCTTCTGCGCACTCGTTAAATGAAATCAGCCAACAGTCTGTGCAAAACATCTAATAAATTAAAACATCTGAATGTGCACATATGATATCTTGCACATTTCTTATATATTTTTCAGAGTATAACACAACCTCTGATGGGTGGTTAGAATGGAATGGGACACAGTATTACATTAACAGAGATAAGATGGCCATGGAGGAAGCTCGTAGTTTCTGCAAACAGAGGCATGGTGACCTGGTGTATATCAACAGTGAAGAAGAAGCAGTATTTTTATGGAAACAGGTGACATTTATACAAGATTTACCAATGCAATGAGTAATTAAGGCACAAATGCACAAACTGAAACTATGGATGGTGTTACTGTGTCACCATGTTTTTGTACAGACATCAAGAGATGAGAGGCATTGCTGGATTGGCCTAACTGTAGAGTTTGATGGAACGTTTCAGTGAGTATGAATTTATTGTAAAACTAAGTTCAAAATAAAAAATACTTAGTACAGGACAATGTGCTAGATGTACAGGTATACAAGTCTTCATTTCATTCAGTCATATCTTGATTATTTGATTTAAAATCCACTGTGGTAGTATAGAGGCAAAAATACAAAAGCTGTATCACTTTCCAAATACTTGGATCTAATTGTAACTGCCAGTCCATTTGCATTTCTATTTGTGATTAATTTAATGTCATTTATATTAAATTAATATCTGTAAAGTTTAGTAGTTTCTATTCCTCTTTGCTGTCTTCCTTACCAACTTTGGCAATCCAGCCAAAAAAACCAAAACAAAACAAAAAACAAAAAAGAGAAAAGAAGATAAATTAAATTAAATTAAGTCATTGCCTCTGTTTCACACTAATCTGGAAGGACAAGTTTATTTATTTATTTAGACTTAAATCTGTATATCACTGTGTTTTTACTGACATATTTAAGCTG
>VUQJ01038322.1:8694-20312 GCA_015108635.1 Andinoacara biseriatus | reverse complement strand
AGTTAAAAAGTTGATCTGGTCAGTTAAGTAACAGAGAGGCTTGTCAGTTTCAGCTGCTTTGGTTTTAATTAACAACAGGGGCAACAATGAGACAACCCCCAAAAACAGGAATGGTTTTACAGGTCGAGGACACCAACATCTTTTCTGACCATTTTTTCACTAGTTTTGCATTTGGCGGGGGTCAATGTCACTACTGGGAGCATGAGCCAATATCTGGACCCTACACAGGTTGCACTTGTAGTCCAGTTTCTCCAGGATGGGCTTCTGCGCTCACCTGACTGTATTATCCACTCTCAATGACATCAAAGGGAGCCAAGAGCAGAAAAAAATGTCTAAGCATCTGCCATTGTAACATTAAACAGAAAGCAAGTAAAAAGATAACAGAGCCCCTTAACTGATTCAAAATCAACCTAGTGTGACCCTACCCAGTTTCTCTACCACATAGACCTCCTTGGTGGAATTCTTGGTGATGGCGTAGGTGTAATAGAACCAGCAGTCGTTGGCATCCTTCTCCTTGCAGTGGGTCAGGGGGAAGCTCTGGTCTGTAGGCTGGGGCAGATCTTCACGGTTCGGCACCTTTATCAGGTTGAAGTAGCTGCATTCCTCTTGACATTTCTCCTTCTTCTCCCCTTCCCCAAATGCTCGGCACTGCACACAGTCTCTGTGAAAACAGACACATTTACCAGAAATTTTCGGTTGGTTTGTTCGTCTGCTCATTCTGAATGACCTGAAACAAAAATTCAATGGCTACAGAGAGCTGAGAAGTATATGCTCCCTTGATAATACATTACATGGTGATGCAATCTGCCAATCCCTCATCGACTCATAGCACACTCAGTCCTGGAACATTTCTGACACACTTTGTAAATATATGAAACTAGTTTTAGAATACTGCACCTGTCTGTAAACCCTGTTGATTTCTGGCCTTTAGCTATAATTTCATCACATATCAAATGTGTCATCCTACTTCTAAACTTACTTTTTAAAAAGGACTTCATATTTTCAGATTTCTGAAAGTTTTATCATTAGCCAAGAATGAAAGCCTCAGACTGACTTTTGCTCAGTGCAGACACCGGGACAGGTTGGACAGATCTCGCACGTCGGACCCTGGAATTTGGATTCGGAGCATTTGCAGATTCCACACTCGCAAATACCGCGGCCGTTACAGAGCTGCCCGTTCTTGGCAAGGCAGGTGGAGTTATCCAGAGAGCAATCGCAGGCACTGCCTGTGTAGTTGGCCTCGCAGATGCACTTCCTGCATTCACAGCGTCCATGTCCTGATGGACCACAGGCAACAAAAAGGTAAGCGCAGAGTTAAATCAATCATACCTTCGAACTGTTTTACCTCTGCAACCCTCACCTCCGCAGAGCTTGTTGTTGGAGCGGTCGCAGTTGAAATTGTCGCATTCACAGTACTTGCCACTGTAAACTTCTGCAGGATTCTCCCGCTTCTTACATTCGCAGGTGCCACAGATGCAGTCACCATTGTTGCTACAGATATCTGTTCCATTGTCTTTTCGGCAGTTGGCATCCAGGTCCTCTGTCCGGACTTCATCTTTGCTGCACTCACATTCACGCCCGATACGTCCCTCGTTACACCTGACACAGAACATGAAAGCTTAATTATTTAAGTTATAGTGTCATATTACAAACTGTCAATAATAAACAAGAAGGTCTAACAAATGTTGAGAGAAAACAAACACTGGTCTGAACCAGTCGGTGGAAGAAGTAAAAATCAGACGTTTTGTCCCTCAATGTGCTGTTTGGAAATTACAGACCCACACAATCTTAATGGCACATGGTTCGGCAGCTCCACATTTCCGTGCATCAACACTTACTTGCAGGCTCCACACTCGAAGATCCCGTTTCCCCCGTTGCACTTCTGGCTGTTGGGGACTCCTTTTTTAGCACACTCACAGTTGCAGATGAAATTGAGAACTATCTCCACCTCCTCATTGGACCCCTGGGGTTTAAGTGTAATGACTTCAGGCTTGCCATCCACAGGGCACTTCTTAGATTCTACAGAAATCTTGAAAGACACCTGGAAACCAAAGCGAGGTTTATAGGGTAATCACACCAATTCAGAAGGATGCAACTTTCCCAGACATTACTCAGTTATAACCAAAAAAAGTCTCCTCATTACTTCGTCTCCGATGGAGATGTTGGAGCACTTCCTGCCGTTCTCTCCTATTCCTTGCACACCGTTTTTGCAGAAGGACTTGTAAGAGATAGAAACTCCCTCGGGCAGCCTGCTGTTTTCCAGACTCACCTCAGATGACAAAGACTGTGCAAAAGAGAAGAACCAAAGATTTATTATACTTGGTCCCTTTGCAGAGGCAGTAGACCCTCTTCCTGGGTGGCAGCTTGTAAGCAGCTCAAGATCTTAATATGTATATTAGGGAGTGTCAGAGATAAAGCGTAGCTGTGACTTGTGTTTTTTGTTAAGATGGAAAGCATTCATGTAAAATGAATACACACAGGTATTACACAGGTAAAGAAGTAAGCACCGGGACACTGTCATTGGTTTTCAAATTTCACTCATTATTTGTGTTGACAGATTCTATGTAGGTGATTTCCAGTCATGTTTCACTGTAATCTTTATGTAGTCAGGGAAAATGATAAAGAATAAATGGCTACATATAAATGAGAAATGAGTCAAGGTTAAATAATCCCCTTTTACCAGGGAGAGTCAGACATTGTGACGATGGTGCAGTTCAACTTACATTGTAGGCATCAATGATGAGTTTGATGACATTGCTCGAGTTGGAGGAAAGCATGCCGACAGCTGATTTAGGGATAAGATTTTTTAACTCCTGCAAGAGGCAAAAGAAAGAATTGATTTATGTCAATCATATACTATGTATTACATAAAAAATAAAATGATCTTTAGGTTGGATGATATTCCAAAATAAACTGTGAAAAACAGTTTCACTCTCTGTAAAGTTAATGAAGAAAATTTTGCTTTTCAACTGAGCTTGAACATGCTGCATCCAGGGCTTTTCCTGCCCTGGATGCAGCTTTTTGGCATTTGGTTCCCACCAAAGAAGTTTTAACCAGAGCCAAAGGAAAATCATGTATTAATTTGGGTATTATTTCCTCAAATATAATGTAGATTTGTGTTGATTAAATCACAAAATGTAATAGTGTTGCATTAACTGAGTGAACCAATACACCACCAAAGGCCCATTCTGAGCCAAAAAATATATATAAGTTTGTTTGTTTTTTTGCTCCTCCAAAAATCTAGTACGGGTTCTGTATGTACCAGAAAGTTCACATTTTTATGAAGGACGCTCTCCTGCAAACAGAATGTACAAAGTTTACCTGGTAAACAGGCTGAAATTCCTCAGTGACAGCAAAGATGGTCTGGATGTTGTGCTCGCTCAACTTCTGAACCAGGTGAGCAATAGAGGGATAGTCCTATTAACAGGTATAAAGAAAAATTAGAAACATAAAAATATTAACAAAGAATGTGGGTCCTGTGAAGAGACAGTCAATAAACAGATGATAAAACTGAGAGCATTAAGGTGAACAGATAACAGCTCTCCCAGATTTATCCAAAGTGTTAAACACATGAGCACATACGTAGTAGTGGCTCATGGTGTACATGTTGTTCTCCAGGTGACATTTCCCATCATTGGGCAGGACAATGCCGCCCAGTTTGCCATCACCAGCGAAGTGGAAACCAGCATCGGTGGAAAACACCAGCAGACGAGTCACATTCCTCCAGCCGATTTGCTCCTGAGATCAAGACAAAGAAGATATCCTCGTTTATATTTTATTCATTTAGAAGACGCAGAAGAACAGAAAAACAAGGTTTAATTCATTAAAACCTCACCTGACAGACTGCCACCTGCATGATTGCGTCAAACCCCCCCTCTGGGGAGTCCAGGTTTCCTGATATCTGCTGCTGACTGACCAGCCGGTTAAAGTCATCTCCCTTGTTGGTGAGCTTCAGGACGTTTTTGTAGCTGAAGGGGCTCGTACAGTTCTGGTTGCCTGTGCAGGGGTTGAGTAGCCTGGCTGGTGTGGTGCTGATATAAGGCATGACTGTTTTCTCCACAAAAGAGCCAAAACCTTAAGGGGAAAATAGTTTGTAAGTCAGGACTTCAAAAACATTTGGAACACGGCAGGTTTTCTGTTGTTTAGAAGGACATTTACTGGGTTTCAGGTTTTTACCGTACCTATCCTGAAGTCTGAGGTGATCTCCTGCATTTCCTTCATGAGGTCAGTGCCAAGGTTCTTCACATTTTCCAAATCGTCTTTCATGGAGAAGGAGAGGTCCATAAGGTAATACAAATCAATGGGGTAGTCCTCAGCACGCTTGAATTTCAGGTCAAAAGTCTGTGGCTCGCCTTAAAGATGAAAACAGACCATTGTTAGTTGAAGAGAGTGTGACAAGAACAACGACAAGTTTCCTGTTTTTGCCAGAAATTCAGAGTTACATTTAAATACAAAGGAGTTAGAAGTTGAACATAATGGTAAGGGAGGTGGGAAATAAAATACCTTTACTTTTTCAAAATTAAGGATGCCATCATACCAGCTTCTTCAAATTGATAAAATGAATGAAGCAACTATGTTACTTTTCCAGCCCACCTGCTTTAAAGTGGCTAATAGCAAGACTGTCAGTGTAGGTCAACTGTAACAGTCTGGTTCAATAGTCTGCTCTGCTTGGTTTCCAGTACATTATGCCAACTATCACCATATCTACTCTAAATAAAACCCTGCTTTTGTTACCGTCTGACAGCAGTTTCAGTGTACTGACAGCATTAAAGGTTCTGGCTATATGAAAGCATTTTCTAGCATTAGCCAAATTTGTCAAACCCCAATTAACATTACTGACATTTAAACAGGTGTATTTTAATTGTGAATTATCGTAAGAAAATTTGCAAAAATGTTCAGTTGCCAGTTTCTGGTCATGTTGAATAAAATGTAAAAATAACTTTGTGATAACTATCTGAGCCACCATAGTATAGTGATCTAGACATTCACCTAACAAGCCAATGATCCCCAGTTTGATCCCAGGAGGAGACACAAATCCCTTGAAGGTTGCAACAGGAAGGGCATGGCATAAGAATCTGCCAAATCTAACATGTGGAGCAGCCAAAAGTAGCTTATGGTCACTATTCTGATCAGAAAGGAGGATTATCCAGCATATGTTCATTGGCTGAAGACTGGTCAATCGCAAATCTTAGCCCATGAGCGTGCAGTGTCCTCGGTTTCACAGTTCAAGTTTCAAAAATACTAAGAGGATGGTGAAAACACTGAAGTCCATGTGCCGTAACGTAAATGTTAAAGCAGCTCGAGTTGACTTCTTACCAGATCTGAGCGTCAGGCTGAGTTTCTGAGGTTGTATCTGTGTGATCTCCTCAGGCTTGAGTTTTACAGTCACGTCCTTGTTGCGAATGGTGACACTTTTGTTCTTGATAATGGCGATGCTGCCGCGTGGGTTCTCAATTTCTTTGCATTTTTTCTTTTTCAGGGACTCGACATCATCACAGCGAGCTGACTTGGACTCACCCACATTGAGGAAGTTCTGTAAAAAAAAAAAGAAGAGATCGTTTATTCCAAATGCAATTACCACAACAAATCTAGATCATTTTCTACACATTCTTCTGGCTTGAGTTTTCTTTTTGGATCCTATTAGGAAAACCATGCCGCCGCTAATCTAATCTGTGAAATAATAAATAGCAAGTTGTATGTGGCAGATCTCATAAGCTTTTCACAACAGTTTTAAATTAACCACACAGACTAAAACGCAGTACTTTGCAAAACATGCAAGAAAACTGTTTCCGCTAAAGGTGGAAGTAACAAGAATGCTCAACAATGGACAGTATTTGATGCTTCTCTTTGCCAAGTCACAGCAAAGTGAGTCTCTTTGGATTTTGGACTGTTGCTCAGACAAAACAAGTCACAAGATACTTCCTTCATTCATGCATCCTATTAGTCTATTTTAAGTATCAAATTTGAACTCTGAAGCTAAACTGTTTCTTTCAACTTTAAAAACTGAGCAATAAAATTAAGCGTATTGGCTTTAATTTTTCAGTCTTAAATCAAACATCAAAGAGCTTTTTTTCTGGATCCTTAATGTCAGTGTTTTTATTAAATCTGTCACTTTACAAGTGGCAGCACAGAGGTGCAGTGATTAGGACAGGAAGAACATCCTGGGCCGTTCTATGTGGCGTTTGCATGTTCTCCCCAGCATGGGCTCTCTTGAAGTACTCAGACTTCCACCCGAAGTCCAAAATCTAAATTCTAAATTGCCCCATAGGTGGTGTGAGTGTGAATGGGTGCCCGTCTTTCTGTACCCATCTCGCCCTGTGTCAGCTGGGACAGGCTCCAGCCCCCCCGCGACCTTGAACAGAATAAATGGAAGTGAATGGATGGATGGATGTTTAGTTGATAAATCTTCGGAGCATGAATGCTAAAAATACAAATCTCAGGATGACTGACTGAAATCTGTCTAATTTACATACACTACTTGGAACTGTTGTCTTCAGGCAAATCTTCATAAGCAGTAAAGAAAAGGAGAAACAGATGAATGCCAGGCCTGACACACAATATAGACTTGATGCACATAAGGTGCAGCAGAGGAAAAGCTGAGACAATGAACCCAGTCAAAACAAAAATAGTGCTTTGACCCAGTTCTTTCCAACACCACATGACAAAGCGAACATTGCTTTTTCTCCTCGCCAGCATCTAGCCGCATGTAACCTGATAAGATTTATTAAAGAGATAGAAACATCAAGTTGGCAGGACAAGCACAGACAATGTACAGAAGAGCAGACAACACACACAGAGAGAGTCAGTCAGTCTCAGTCACATGGAAATTAATGTATAATGCTCTAAAGGAGAGGGTTTTAGATGCTGCAGGGAAATCAGATGGCAAAGGCACAAAGGAGATACTTTGTGAGGGAGCATTTCTCGTATCTTGGATCTGTTTTAGTGCTGCAGACGACTTCACTAAACTAGGAACTGCAGCCGAGCTGTGGTTTCTCAAGCTCAAGGATGGATATCAGCAGGCTGACAGAGAGCAACAGGCAAGATTTAACAGGAATGCGGTTGTCTTGCCACATGACAAGAACAAAAACATTTAACCCTGAGAGGTTTTCAACAGCTCGCTAAAAGGCTCACCATCACCGGCTCCAAAAAACTGAGCTTTTTTATGTTATCACGTTAAAAAAAATTTTTTTTTCCTGTTTCAGTGTTTTTATTCTGTACAGAACAACGAAACTCGACACTGAGGATTATTCCTCTTCCGTGTTTGAAATGAGGTGCAGGTTAAAACCTGTCCTGTGTTTCCTGGGTGGGTCAGCTCTCCATCAATACACATACCAGTTTATTTAATGACTATTTTGGGGGGATTTCCATAGAACTTTTTGTATTGTCACTAATCTATCTGAGCTACAGTATTATTCTTTTATACACTTGTATATTTTACATTTTTTGATTTAAGCTCTTTGGCTTTTCCCACATGTTTGTATATACTCATGAATTTCTTTAGAATACCACTGCTCAGACTCCTTACCTGATTGTTTATTATCTTCACTCGTTTTATTGGATGCCGCTGTTTTTCTTTTTTCCCCCTTCTTTGGGCAGTAGGCACCCTCAACCACATTCTGAAGAAGGGCAGCTGTAGCCCGAAACCTTACTTCTTTTGTTTGTTTGTGTATTAAATTTTTAATTTAGGAGCTCCATTTTGGTGTGGGGATTTCATTTTCATTCTTCTCATTTTTGTTCCAGCACCCAATTTGATACTTCTGGATTGTGCATGTCTTCATAACTTTGTATAAAATAAAAAAAATCATGCAATGTTGTAGATTAAAGGAGTGAGATGGTAAATTTGCAATGCAGCTCAATCTTAGAATATTAAATGGTTGCAGTTTCTGCCTTTACTTCTACAACATATTACCTCTAACAATATTATTTATTTAGTAGCCTATCTATAAGGAACAAGCACAGAAATACACACTCTGCTACATACATGTGAATATCCAAGGCTAATAACATCTAGGAAATCAGTGGATTGGTGGTTTCAACATTAGTGATGCATCTTTCCTCTAACAACAAATACCCAACAATGATCACAATGCAAGCTCGGGCTTTAATTAGCAGTTAGCTTTAGCTAAGTGAGCTCTGTTCATATATAACAGGGAGCTTAATCAATGCAATAATTAATTTCTCCCTCCATTTGATGACAAACTGCAAAAGAAGCCACCTCACTTTTTCGGGATATTTTCACAACATGATTTGATGATCCAGCAAAGCTGAAAAATTTCAGAGTGCAAGCAAATCAAGAGATCTGTAATTCAGTTTGTCACCTCGTTAGTGAGGTGAAAGCACAGACAACCTCTGCGCCATGGTGTCCATGGACTCAAGTAATGCCATCTTCATCATCAATAATTAGTGACGTGTGTACAGCTCCCAATGTCCCACTTTGTGTCCAGTCTCATTTAAATAATACACTGGATTACAAAGTCATTTTGATTTGAAATCATCTTCACACTCTTATCAAAGTCTAAAAGTGATCAAAACTATTTTAACCCACTCCTGCACAGCATGACCTGGATATCACTGTGACCGATACATCCCAGCTATGAGTGAATGTTTAATTTTAACTGCGTGTTCACGGTCCTTCAAGTCAGTCTTTTCTCATACTGTGGTCTGTTCGCTCAGTGCATTTCAACCACAGCAAGAAATCTGCCCTGGGTACTGAAAACATCTAATTAAGCAGCTTCATTCTGCCCAAGTTTCCAGTGCAGACAAGAAGCAGCAACAGCACTGCTGTTTACAATTAATGGAGCAATTGCGGTTTACTTGCCTTTGGGTGAAAGGCAAAATAGGACAAAGTCTCTAATCTTGTAACTCCGGAGTACTTAAACTACTTTCAGGGTGAGTACAGATTACATGTATGGATTCATAAAGTTGAAAATCAGTTTAATTAAATGAATTTTATGGTATTTTATTCATTAAATCATTACATTTTGTTTTCAAATGAACAATGACTCCTGTTGTTTCATTTTATTTTGTTGAATGGTGTCAATGTTGACTGAATGTTTACAGACATTATAATTTTCATCATTTCATGCAGCTCAAAGAAACTGAAAGTTGCCCCAGAGATTAAGATCTTTCTGATAAGTTTCACTCGTGTGATAAAATAGCTTTGAGGCAGCTTTACTGATCCAACTCACTTCATCTGTGCACCATCCGCACATCTCGGCGACCTGGATGCATTCCCCACATGACTGCGCGTTTGCCTGGATGCATATGCTTCTCTCTGAAAGAGACGAAACAAGTTAGTTTTAGCCAAGATGACACAGTTTTTTCCATTAGCTCACTAACTCAAAGCAGCTTTTGGCTGCGGAGCACGGCTCCCTCCCAGTACAGAAAACCGAGTCACGCTGGGAAAAGCTCCAGGCGGCTCACCAAGTGATGACCTAACCCTATAAAAAAAAAAAGTCCTCCAATTGTTGGCCAAAACAACTAACAGTCATAAAACCATGAATGAAGATTTCAAGAGGGAAAAAGGACGAGGAAAAGCCAGTGTGGAGACTTTTCTACCACTATGTTTCATAATGTGCACAAAGGAGAAAAGAAAAAAAGTGCAACAAGGTGGTTTATGGGTGGTCTGCACCTTTATGTGTACTGTACTGACCTCTGAAGGACTTCTTACAGAGCAGTTTTCATGGAACAAAGTAGTACAAACTCATAAGCAGGTACTTCTGGGGGTAATATAAAAACTGGGTGTGGCTAGATGCTGATTTGTTAAACTTTGAGAGGATCAAAAACCAAGAAACCTGGCAGAAGTTGGTTGAAGACCAGCAGAGCAAAAGGAGTTAAAAACAAAGGTCAGATATAGATCGACGAGACAGTGATCAAGTGGGAAAAAAATTCTGTAGCAGAAACAGACAAAGTGGACGAGTGGCAGTGGTCAAGCAAGCGAACAGTGACTGAAGAGAGGAAGATGTAGCACTACTGAAAAAATAACAGAGAAACAGAGAAATAAAGCTTTTTCTTCAGCTTTGTAGCTGTTGCACTCCCCCAAAAAAACACAACTAAATAAATAAATAACAGAGACACTGCACAGCATTTGTCAATAACTCTATGCAAACTGTGCACATGATGAGGGTAGGAATTCAATTAAAGGGAACAGAGGATATTTTTATAATTAAAGACCTTGTGCAGACTAAACACTTTCCTCCTGACCCCCCGCCCCGTGTGTTGAAGCTACAGTGTATTCCTGAGGTGGAAACCTTGGATACACTCATAGTGGGGTATTTCTTCATTTTTCATTATTTTCAACAGTGAGCTATATGGAAATTGTGCCTTCTACCAAACATGTGGACTCTGGTCCTGGGTTACTTTGCAAAGTAACTGGAATAAATCATCAACAGCACAGTAAGAGTAAAACTAAAAAAATAAATGCACCTTTCAAGACATGCAAAGAGTGATTAGGATGGTTTAGCACTTTCACTTTAAATGTTTTCACTTCCAAACATTACCGATGTCCTCTCATGATGTTTACTTGTTTAGAGAAAAATTTTTTTCAAAACTATTTTACATTTATTTAGCACAGTGTTCACTGTTTTACAACCGTTTTATTTTGTGCATTTGTAAATCTTAGTTTTTATTTTATTTATTAAACTTGGCTCATATTTCTGTGCAGATTCTCAGTCATCCAGGTCATGGTAGTATTAAGAGTTTGAAAAAGAAGGTGATTGGACTCCATCCAAGAGGCGTCTTCAGTTCTCAAACCAGAAGGTGGAGAGTCCCAGGCAATAAAACCCTTGGCTCATATAGTGAGAAACACCCATGCCCTCAGGGTTCCCCAAACCTTTGACTGATGCTGTAGTCACAGTATAAAGATGGATGTTGCTTTGCAGTCCAAAATGTGAAACCTATGCACAAGTGCCTTCTTTTTAATGGCCAGCAGGGGGCAACTTCTGTTGTTTCAAAAAGGCACCTAGTCCTATAGAAATCTATGAGAAAACAGCCCCACTCTCTGACCTCTGTAAACACTTTCCTTTATGGCCATTTGGACAAAAACATTAAGTCCATTTTTAGATTTTAGGTCAGTCTAAATGTCAGAAACAAAGATTATTCAGGGTGCTCCCATTGGCTAAGGACTTGTGGTTGACAAGTAGTTTGTATGCCAGGTCAGATTTGAATCTTGCTCATCACCCTTAGTTTCAAAACACCAAAACACAGCAAGACTTCAGACACTGATGGGTGACGTCTCTGTGGCTATGTCATCTTTTATACTGTCTATGAAGTCTTCAAACAGAGCCTCACGATCACCCTTTGTAATTATGAAATGTATGTCACACAAATGGAAGGAAACGCTCACATACTCATGGAAAATATACTGGGCTTCATTCTGTATGTTGTGGCTGCTTTTTGTGCACGTTTGTGTTTTTGGAAAGATTGCAAAATCCTACATGTGACCTGGTCCTTAGGTTTTACTGTGTGTAAAACCAGCTGTCGCTACATCAGCGGACTTTGAACCGGTTACCTCCCTGAAACAGGTTCCTGACAGAAACAGATCCACATTTTTAGGATGGGCAAAAAAAAAAAAAAAAAAAAAAAAAAAAAAAAAAAAAAAAAACATAAAATAAAAAATT
>VUQJ01038316.1:17582-28753 GCA_015108635.1 Andinoacara biseriatus | reverse complement strand
AAGAATAAATCAGCCTTTTGCTGTTTTTGCTCAGGATCTTTTCTGTTTACATTTTAATAGCAGAGCTGTGAGTGTTTGTTATGGAGGAAAAAAGCATTAATTTACTTGAGAAGGATTATTTAAAAAATACCAACAGTTTATTTTTTAGCAATTTCTCATGTACATCTACAGCTGAATTTATAAAAAAAAAAGTGCCCATGTTACTCAGAAGTGCCTTTTTTATTTATACCTTTTGGGAAGAAAAAAATATATTGTATATCGACATTCAGCTAAAAAATGTTGTGATATTATTTTTGGTCCATATCGCCCACCCCAGGAACAAGTTTTAAAAAACCTTTGTGTCCATGTGACACCCTCGTTTGTTTCTTGTCCTGGGGCAGCGGTCAGTCTGACCCTCTGTGGGAGCCGGAGTTCTGGCGCTGCCCACAGGACAAGTGGCGGAATGGCACTAAATTCCTGATTGTGTGTTCAGAGTCCAGAGATGGTGGCTGCTGTGGGAAAACTGAGCTACAACCAGCTGGTGGAGAAAATCATTGACTACAAACACTCTGCAGACAGCAGCCGAGTCAGTGAAGGTAACACGTTCAGCCACTGAACATGGGCTGAAGAAACGTGTTTGTTCACAATACTGAACCCGTGTGTGTGTGTGTGGTGACCAGGTCTGGTAGCGGAGCAGTTTTTGGAGTCCACAGCCACTCAGCTGTCCTATCATGGCCTCTGTGAGCTCAACACGACAGCCAGAGAAGGCGAAATTTCCGTGTTCTTCAGGAACAACCACTTCAGTACCATGATCAAACACAAGGTGGGGCTATACACACTGCAGTACCCCGATCAAACACAAGGCGGGGCTGTTAATAAAGGTTTGTCCTCTCAGGGGCACCTGTATCTGCTGGTGACGGATCAAGGCTTCCTGCAGGAGGAATCTTTGGTCTGGGAGTCTCTTCATAATGTCGAGGGGGATGGAAACTTCTGTGACTCAGATTTCCGACTGTGTCATCCTCCTCAAAGAGCTCCATCCACCTCCAACCCACCCAGTGCTCAGGAGCAGCAGCGGCAGATCGACCAGGTGAGGTTACCAGATACCTTTTCCACTGAGCACATTGAGCCGTTAGTGCGTCTCTGATTGCTGTTGTTGGTATCAGGACTACCTGGTGGCGGTTTCCCTGCAGCAGCAGCAGGGCGGAGCGCCGGGGCCCCTCAGTGACCTGGAGTTGGCCCGGCAGCTCCAGCAGGAGGAATACCAGCAACAGCAGCAACTGCAGCAACAGCAGCAACTGCAGCAACAGGGATCAGCACAGCAGGTAAGCTGTCTGCGCAGTTTCTCAGTCATCCAGGTCATGGTGGTCTCTGGAGCTTGAAAAAAGGGGACTAGACGTCAAGATGTAGGCACAGCTTAAAGACCACTGTTATCACATCTGAATCCAGGATGAGGTCCCAGAAAGTTCATCTGTCATCATCGCCTTTAAAACACTTGAATCAACAGGAGTGTTAGCGCATCGCTTTCCTCTGAGTCACCTGATGGTTTGCCAGAATCGCTTCAAGGCTGTCCAGAAGACTTTTCCATGGCTTCACCGAAATCCTCCCACACTCGATGGCTTCCTTCACCTCTGGTGTCCATCATCTGGTTTGACCAACCACCTTGCAGCTGCAGCAGCCTCAGCAGTGGAGGTGTGGAACACGGTCTGTTTGGACTCAGTGTCCTCAGGCTGCACCCCCACTATATGTTCAGGCCTGTCCAGCATCCTCCCCCCATCACCTGATCCAACTCCCCACCTGGTGATGATCTGCTCCTCTCTTCACCTGAGTGTCCAGAACATGTGACCACAGATGTGATGATACAATTACAAACTCGACCTGCAGCCGGTGGTGACCCGGTGCCACATACACACACAAACATTTGTCCAAATCAGTGTAAAAAAACTTCCAGGTTTATAAACAGTTACCATCTCGATTCTTTTACTGAGCTTGTTAATCAGAAGAACACTTTAATTCTGTAAACATCAGCCTTGAGTAGGAAAAAGAGAAAGCAGATCAGCTCGCTGTGTTGGTCATGTGAGGTAATTACACCTCTTCTGTTGTTCCAGGTCAGAGGTCAGGGCTCACAGCAAACCAGGAGAAGAGACAAGGACTCAGACTGTGCCCTCCTATAGACTCTTCTTCACCGCCACCATCATCATTGTTGTCTGTGATGCCATCAGACTTCCTGGTGTGTCTTCGGCAAGTGAGGGAGGGGGTCACGCTCGATGCCAAACCTCAGCGCTTTTCCTTTGTTTCACAGGTCAAAGGTACCGCAGGCCAATAAATCTGCCTTTATGATGCACGCTTCAGCTGTCACCAATGTCTTCATTAAACCTCAATAAATATCGGTTATCTGTCATTAATAAGACCTGACCTGAAGCCACTGCAGTCAGATGTTTGTCCTCCCTGATTTTAGCAGAGAAGAGTCTCTGTGTGTGACTGCAATGCTAAATCACAGTGATTCAGCAGGTTTAAAGCTAATATTCAGACTGTACTGCTCCTCTGTAGGCTTCCTGAAATTGGCCAATCAGAAGAAAGTTGTCTTAAAGGGGGTGGAGCTAAAACGGCTCGGGGCTGAGGGGCTGCACTGAGGCCCGACTGTGAGTCATGCAAAGCTGCTCTGGTGGAGTCCACGATTAAAAACCGCTGCCCGGGGTTAGTAACGCCGTGGGTTAGTAACGGGAACGGGACAATTTTGTCAATGTGTGACAGATTTATGGCCCTTGGTCAGCGTGTCGCCCTTGGCGGTGAACAGGTGTGTGAAGTTTGAACATCCGAGGTCACATCGTTCTCGAGTTCTGGCCAGCGTTCAAGTTTTGGTGGAACAGCCAAGGCTGTTGCTATAGGGCAACTTTTTCTTCGAAACAGCTGAGCTAATGAAATAAACGAATGTTAATGTGAAGTTATTCGTGGAGGATCAGAGAAGTACTCTCTTAATGGAAACATTGATCCACAGAGTCTCTATCAGCTGTGGCGAAGAAGGTGCCATTTCGATTTGTTCCCAGAGGTCAGACTGTGCTGTCTGAAGGTTTGTGAAGGTGTTCGGCTCAGGTATCTGATGGTGGGCCTCAGTGCAGCTACTCTGAAACACGGCTGAATCCCAGTGCTGGTTAGTCCCGCCTCCTCCTGCGGCTGGTGCCGAGGCTCCAAAAACAGTAAAAATATTCCGCTGAACGTCATTTCTGCTTTTCTTTTGGAAATAATTGATTCGGAACATGAGAGTGGGTGAAGATGAAAGGCCGGCTTCATGTTGAGCTCGTTTGTCAGAGTTCCTCCATGAAGCATCAAAATCTTCAATAACGAACAGATTTAACTCTGAAAATGAAGAATTCAGCTCAGTTTTATTTATATAGCACCAAATCACGACACGGTGAGCGCCGAGAGACGGAAAGGCGTCTTCCTCCGTACCTCGTGACCATATAAGGATATCCCCTCTCTGTGACGTCATATCGCTCTAAAAGTAGACAAAAGTTGCCCATTGGATGCATTTATAAGATCATGTAAAGGCATGATTGTGAAAGACTTTTTCCAAATAATATTCATAACTGTTTAAAATGTGTAATTAAAACAAAATCTGAACATAAACCTGCTGCTGAGTCTCAAGTTCGGTTTGTTACCATCAGAAATGCAGAAAAGGACGTTTTATCTGTTTGATTGAAACGACTGAAGGAGCAGACGGTGGTCTGGCTGGTCGGACGCTCTTAAACGATTTATTAACCTTTTATTGAAGATGACCCGTGAAGGCTTCGGGAACGCTGCTTCAGCAGAATTTGGCACCTTGAAGCCTGGAGGGGAAAAGTTCTTTGGAAAGTCTCTAATCTGTTTCTTTCTGAACTTTTCTGTTTGAGCAGAACTTCCTAAATGTTCGTCTGACTTGACACAGAACCTGTGGAGGAAAATGAAAGTTCAGAGCATGTGTGTGTGTGTGTGTGTGTGTCACAGCGCCCCCTGGTGAAACAGAACCGTTTCCAATCGCTGCTGGAAGCTAAAACCAGGAGACTTTCTCAGAGTCACAGAAGCTCGTTGATCCGTTCATAAGACCCTTTTTTTGTTTTTGTTTCCCAGCAGATTAAATTGAGCTCATCACGGGGTCGTCGCTTTCTGCAAAACACACAAATAAAAATCGTGCAGAAAGTTACGGGAGCGGAGACTTTTTTTTTTTTTTTATCCGATAAACATTTTAGAGGAAACGCCCTAAAGTTCAGGCTTCATTTAATGTGTATAAAATCCTGTGAAGATCAGCCTGGAGTTACAAACAGCTGATTTTTTTATTTGTGCCACGCTTGCAAACATTTCAGCCATAAAAAATCTGCCAAAACATCAAAAATATTTCCTCACAATCTTCAAATAAAGGGTGAAACTGCCCCCATCACAGAAAATGCCAACAAACTACAAAAATAACACAAAATAACTGTCAAACTCACAAATTTGACTTGAGAATTTCATATTTTTATTAAATATAGTTTTGACCAAAGAAGTTTTAATCTAATTTTGCCTAAATTATTTTGTAGTTTTATACTTTTGTCTGAATATTCTGAATTGTTAGTGATCTAATCATTTTGACTAGAAATAGGAAATTTGACCAAATTATGTTAACTGTGATGTCAGAGTTTTAAAACTTACTGAATATCTTTTTTTTTTTTCTTTCAATGATTCAATCTTTCAAAAATGTGGTTTGAACATATAATTGAACTAATCATTTTGACTTAAGGGAGAAATTTGTACAAATTTTTTAGTTTTCTGTGTGTTCATGTTTAATTTCTCAGATTAACCTAGTAAAAGTGAAATGTTTCACTTTTAATCTCATTTCTGTGACTTGAAGCTTCAGCTGTTTTTGCACTTGGTGATAATTGTGTCATTCTTGGCAGTAAATTAGTTATTAGTATGAACTCAAATCTCAGAACTTGGACTCAAAGATTTTGGTACTTTATGCAAAAAAATGTGTTAAGTGTAAATGATGTTGACCTGTTGAACTTGAACCTGTAATTTCCTGGTGATGAAGCCTTTGTATGTTTTAAATCTGCTGCGGAAACAAAAATGACCTCAGGAGGGATTTTAAATGTGTTGAAACTCGGTGGGATTCTTCTTCGGATACAAGGTTTTGGAGTGAAACGAAGAATTAAAAACATGTTCTAATATAAATTAACATCTTTAAAGTTACAGTAAATTCAAGTGTGACAAAAACATCCTTAAAATGTTCCCATCATGCCTGTCTGAGTGTTTCAGGCGTAGACGGTAAAAAAGATGGACGTAGCTACTGTGACGTCACCTGTCGCTATGTGAAATGTTGTTTGAAGCCTCGAGATGAGCGTTCCCGCAGTTGCATCATTGTTGCCAAAAGCAGATGACCACAGAGGATCCTGCAACATGGTGCGACTAAAATTTACCACACTGATTTTTCATACAGCTGTCACACTGTAACCACAGCTGTCGCCATCTGGTGGCCTTCAGACAGAACGCAGGTTTAAGGTGCTTTCATTTTTGTCATCGAGAAGTTACGTCCACGTTTTTTTATCGTCTGTGGTTCCAGCTGTTTGGTATTTTATTTATTCTGTTTTTTCTTTGGTGTAACTGTTGGCCGCTTCCACACTGTTCAGGCTTTGTTTAATCTGTCGGACTGTCAATAAAAACTCAGAATTTTAGTCCAGTTTTTTGTCTTTGTTAACAAACATTAACATGCATCATTATTTCTGGATTGTTTTTCTGTCTCTGCAGTAAAACTTTACAATCATTTCTCCACCACAAAGAGAAAAAACATTTTGAAAGCTGCATTTATAAGTTATTCATTAAAGTGCAGATGCTAGTTAGTAAGCTAGCTGTAGCATGCTACACATAGACATATATACGTATACAAGTCTATGACGCTACATCAGGATGGATTAGAAGAGCGCACATTACCGCTAGCTTTTTTTTTTTTTAGTAATAACTGCAGTAACTGATTAATTTCTCAAACTAGTCTATTCCTCTGATCACATTTGAAATAAATATACTAGGAAGTAAATTAATCTGATGGCTGGTTTAAAAATTAGAACAATGAATTTGGCTACCATTAGCATTTTAGCATTGTCACTGCTAAGGCTAACTAACGCCAAAAGCCCGGACGGGGGTCATTAGAACCCCATCCTGCAAAAAAGGCAATTTCTTTGAAGAAGGTAAGTTGTAAAGTTTCATGTAATTTAAAAAAAAAAGTTGAAGATTTGATGAAACAATTGTACAAGATTTTTTTTCTTTTAATAGTTTTTATAAATTTATTTTAGAAGGTTTGAAACAGATTTGCCTACATTTTAAAATTGACCTCAAAATACTTAAAATAAATTTTGACTGTTCTAATTTACAATAATGTATTTACTGTATTAGGCACCTTGAGGTGACTGTTGTGATTTGGCGCTTGATAAATAAAACTCAGCACACCGTCCACGTCTGCTGCTTCACCAACCTGCAGCATCCAGCTCGGCTCCTCAGACCTCGAACCCGATTTCTCGCTCCATTAGCTCGGATGGTTCTGCGCTCTGCTCGGTTCAGCTACTCTGCACATGCAACAACCCGCCATTCGCTCAGTGGAGACCGAGCTGTCTCCACTGCAAAGTCCAAAATTCTTGCCGGCACAAAATACAAATAAATTTTCATCTATTAGTTATTTAGTTTGGTTTGAAGTGAAAATGTTGATTTTCAAGGTTCAAGAAGTTTATTGTAATGTGGTTACACTCAGCAATGAAATCCTTACTTTGCAGTAATAATAGCGCTGAAACTGCTTACAGACTTGGGCGATGGATGTCAGCACGGCGTACGCTCAAATAAAAGTTTGCTTTCTGTGGGGCGACTGATGAAATCTGACCTCGATGGATGTGACCACGCTGTGCATGAAACTCGTTTTTATGACATGTATTAGTCACGTAGGGGGCAGTTAGTGAAAAAAAAGGAAGTGATGCTGCTGTGTAGATCGAGGAACCTGAGTAGAGCAGATGTTGCTAATTAGTTGGCTAAATGGTGTGAAAATAAGATCATAAACTGTCTAAAACTTGATTTGGGTCAGACACACGGGTAGGACATGCTGAAGGACATCTACAGTCACATGTGTGCGTGATGACCAGGGTCCATGATGTGCACGTGCTGTCACAGTGTGTGCTGCAGGGTGAGAAGATCCATGTGCATGAAACTTTTGAGAAAAATGATGGAAACATTAGACCAGAGCTTGAAATGAATTTGAACGCACTTCAAGCGCTGACTCACGTGCACAGAGTTCTCAGCGACTGGCATCCACCACCATGACTATCCGGGCTAAATTTCCAGTTTTTCTTTGCAGAATCAGAACAACGCTGCCTCTGAAACTGCCACACATCATCAACCTTCAGCGATACTAAACCTGCAGTCAAATATTATTTTGCAGCATTTGGTGGGACAATGTTATCGATGCATGTGCTGATGTTGGTAGTAACCACTAATATTGGGACCTCACATCTCATATATTCATACTTCATTATTTATACAGTTTGTTTAAAATCAACATTGACGCAGGACTGAAAAATCCACACAGGTGCCGTCAGGAGCAGGTTCCAGGTTTATTGAATAAATCGCCATGCAGTTAGTCAGGACGTGAAGGACGGACGAGGTTTTCTGTACATGATGAAAAACTGATGCGAACAGGAACACACCTCCACTCATCAGCTGGATTTGAACAAATGAGCAAAAATATTCGAACATCTCGCTGCAGAGACGACATTTACATTCTGAATGTGATCGGAGGCGAGGAGGAGCTGCAGGAGAGGGTCAAAGTTCACTTCACAAACCAGCAGTTTAGAAATAACAGCCAGATTTTAACATCTTTGAACAGGCTGAAGTGAAGCAACTAAATGAGTCAGTTGGTTCATTTCACTCATTTACGCTAATTTCCAAATAAAAAATATTTTTTCCACATCATTTTGCACTTAAATAAAAACAAATCTGAGTTAATATTTTGTGTTTTCTGTGACCAGAAACAACAAGTCCACCTTTAAGTTTAATTTCAAATACACTAATTTTCCTTTTGGAGGTGGCCAGACTCGTCTTCCTCACTCTGAAGCTTCCTCCCGTCTCCTGAGATGATGCTGTTTGTGAAATACCTCGGAAATCACTGAAGAGTGTTTTCATACAATTTTTTCTTCACACAGTGAAAAGTAACATTGACCGTGACGTTAGCGTCGTTAGCGTTTCCCATAGAAATTCGTTAAAAAACAAAACACTAAAATGGCTGCGGTGATAGTGTTTAAACGTTTTAGTAAAAATTGAAAACAATAAAGAATCATTTACAAATGACAAACATTTCATAAATGCACTTAAAAGTTTTTCACATTGAAACTGTCGACTGTGTTCAGAGCTGATGAAAGAAAGAAGGCAATGAAAAGGTTTCCAGCAGCAGGGACGAGTTTCAACCAACAAGTTTCCTCCAAAATCCAACTTAACACCTTCGTTCAGCTTTACAGGTATCTCTGCTTTTAACAACTGACTTTATATTAAACCAAATTTGTAAAGACTTGAAGAGTTGTATGACTATGAATTGTAAATAAATGTGCATAAACGAGGAGGACACCAATACTGAAACTTGTCCCAGACGCCGTCAAACACCGAGTATAAAAGCACTTCTGAGGGACGAACTCTTCGTCGCTCGTGTTGCATTGATAAATTTGTACCTTCTGTACGTCTCAAGGCATCAATTTTTCTCACGGGAAAACAAACTCAGTTCATGTACATAATTACAAATAGTTAACAAGAATGAATGCATGAGTGATGCTAATCTGGTAAACTTCAGACGAACGGCAACGTGATGCTGCATTCACAACAACAGACCTCCTCCTCCTTCAATAGTGGTCAAAACATCCAGAAATCAGCCATACAAAGATGAGCTGAGCCATCAAACGCCGGCTTTATTCCAGCGACTGACCCTTCGCATTAACGTACGCAGAAACAAAGCAGATAATTCCCAAAGAACAGGGAGTAAAACTGCAATAAGAGTCGTTCCAGTTTTATTTTATAACAGTAGTCCTGGTACTAGTTGCTGTAAACATTTGCCCACATTTACATAAGAATTATAAGTTGGATTAACATATTTTGTGAATGAGTTTCAGGCAGTCTTGCTAATGGCTTGTAATCAACTGCAGCAGGAGAATAAAATTACTTCTCAATAATTTTGGACGAGTTGGTCGCTGCTGTTGTCTAACAATACTCTTCAATAGAAAAACTTTTTATTAGCATCATGTTTATCAGCATAATGTTAGCTAGCTAGTTAAGAGCCTTAGCTAAAGGATTTACAACAGTCAAAATAATCATATCCACTTATTAAAATGTTTTGGGGTTTTTTTGTAAAAAGTTAGTGGTTAGTTAACCATTAGCATGACAATGACTGAGTAGCCAAGTTTTTTTATATAATAAAGGTAATTTTAATTAACCATTAGTTTTGCTTTACCGCTAATAGTTTTACTATTAATTTCAAATACTTCTCTCTCTATCTATACACACACACACAAATATAAAAATGCACTTACAAAAGTCACAGTCATTGTCATGCTAATAGACAACCAGCAGTGTTGCCCATTCCTCAGTAGAGAAAGTAGCAAGTGGTTGTCCTAAAAGTTGCTAGAAGCTTCTATGTGATGACATTATAACAGCGGGAAAAGTCGCTAGATTTGTTGCTAGTCGCTTTTTTTGAACAAAAGTTGCTAGAGAGGTCTGCAGACTTGCTACATATAGCGGCAGAGTCACCAAGCTAGCAACAGTGCTAACCAACTAACTCCAGCAATACGTTAACGCATCAGTAACTGCACTCAGCTAGTTCCATTAGCTTATTGTTTAGCTGTAACAAATGTTTTTTTAAATTGTGGTCACAAATGGAACTGCAGCTAAATGTGCAACAGACAGCCTCCAATGAACCTCTGTAATAAAACAGCAGGTCAAAGTGCAAGAGGGACAAGCTAATATTTATAGACATGACAACTGTGTTGTTAGCTAGTCTACGAATGCCATCATAAATTTTCTAATTTAGTATTTTAAGTATATTCCAAGTACACAAAAAGTATAGGACACTGGAATAAAGCCAGCGTTACAGCATCAGTCCAGTCATCTTCATCATCATCATCATCATCATTAAAGCTAAAACTGTTAGCTTTCGTCTGAGAAAAACGATGTTAGTTTAAGTGGCCGTTAATATAAAAACATTCACATGTTCAGGAAACTGATCAGTCTCAAAGAAAACAAACACGTCAGTGTCCACAGAGCCGCCTCTTCTGATTGGCCAGCATTAACCACAGGAATGTATATTGGGGCCAATCAGAGAAGAACACTATTGAGCTTTTAGTGTGTAAATATTGACTCACATAAAGTTTTAAGTGGTTCAATTCTCCTGCCAAGACCCATTTTGCGGCAGCCATTTTGGCTCAAAATAGACACAGTTAATCTTCCTGTGCCTTTTTTGAAATCCAACACTGTAGAGTATTATGATTAGCATTTTTTGTGCACACCGAGTTGACAGAAACACACAAAAAAAAAAAATACAATGAATTTTTTTCAGAAAATAAAATCAGACCTAAAAGGACACAAATAACAAACACTAAATGGGTTTGTTCACCAGACACTTGTCACATTTGATAGTTATTTTTATAATAAATCAACAAATCACAACATTTTTATAAAAGCTCTCAAGGCAACTTATTGTGTGTGGGTTTTGTTTTTTGTGCTGATGCTAGCTGGTCAAAGGTTCATACAGGCAGTACAGCTCATAAGCACTAAGCGCTGCCCCTCTACAGGCTACTGGGAGCCAGCCAATCAGAAAAAAGGAGGCTTTTAGAGAAGGGCGCCTTAAAGAGACAGGAACTAAAATGGAGTTTTATCTTGTTGCACTTGGATTTTTAACATCCACCCACAGTTATGCAAGAATAAAGACAGGAAGCCGGCGACACACACTGTGATAAAGGGATAAAGTTACAGCTCCAACGATGAGCTGCGATCCTGTGATAAATGTCTGGTGAGACAGCAGGAATTCAACTCGTGGAAGCAGATAAACTAATATTCTCAGACAGTATTTCAAACGGGAACATGGATATTTCAGCCTCTCGTGTTTCTTTCCAGAACATTTTCTCTGCGTGTGCAGAGGACAAAGTTAAAGTTGTGCTTTTTCCTCTGGG
>VUQJ01038309.1:6296-18585 GCA_015108635.1 Andinoacara biseriatus | reverse complement strand
CAAAAGAGAAAAACAAAACAAACAAACAAAAAAAATATATATATATGTTTGTAGTGTTTTTACTGTTTATTATTAAACCTATTATCTTTGTCCTTTACAGAACTGACTGAGGTCGGTCCCGTCAGTTCTTTTCAGAGGCAGCCATTTTTGCTGTGAACCAGGTTTTAATCAGCCAATAGGATTCATAATTTACCTCCTACTGAACTGAATGACCGCAGCAGAAAAGTGTCAATACTGAGGTAGAAATGCATTAAGGAAAAAATAAACTACACATATATATATAATTGAAGTAACTGCAAAGTAATGAAAGCAGTTAAATAAATAAATTAAAAAAAATTTAATTTAAAGTATTGAGGGTTGGATAAGTCACATTTTTATGAAGTAATTCATTATGTCTTTCTTTAATTTTGATACATTAAATGACCTATTAATTAAATTTGTATTACTATATCTACTCATTTTTATTTTTAGCAGTTTTGGTCCTCCATACTTAAGGTTTTGAAAGTTGCTCAATTATAAAACCTCAGCAGGATGAGAAGGAACTCTGTAACCGGATGGCCTCGTGAAGCATTTCATCAGCCTTACTTTCTGGCTGACTGTGCTCCTCTGGCTAACCAGAGGGCTGGAGTCACTGATGAAGAGGAGTTCTGACAGTAGCCTCCTCTCTGCAGCTCTGTCCAGCTGCACAGAGCTGCAGGACTGAGCTGACCTTCTGAATGAGCAGAGCAGCATGTAGAAAAAAAGCATCCAGAGCTTTGTGCCACAGCCTGTGCGGGAAAAGACTGAGGGTACCTGGTAAAGAGCTGCAGTGTGTCCAGATTCTTATCCAAGTGGACTCTTTTGGTATTTGTCCTCCTGTATGACCTCCACCTCCTCCTCTCTGATAGAGTCGGAGTTGTGGATCTCCTGAGGTCCATCAGCAGCCTCTGTTTTGCTAATGTTGAGCTGCTCCAGCATCCCATGCACACTGATGGGCAGTAACATCAATAACTCTAACATAACTTTATTTATAGCCTTAAATTGTTAACTGTTTATTCTTTTATTCAGTACTGCAATCTGCATACATACACGTGTCGCAGTGTGTGTGCAGATAACGCCGTCATCAGGCTGCTTTTATATTTGACAGAGGTGGACAAACATGAAATTGTTGCTAGGAAACTAGATGGTCTAATTTGGATGTAAACACGTCAGATGGTGGACGCGTACACCTTGCGACATGCTCTGCACGCTTGTTTCCATGGTAACAGGTGTGTGTGGGAGTCGAGCAGTTTGGTTCAGCGGGTTTGTGGATGTTTCTGCTCATGTGTCTGTGATCCTGCAGCCTGATACTGAAGCCCAGGGATTAGTGCACGTTCACACACAGCTGTTTGTGGTGGTGTGTGTCTGTGTGCGTTTGGGAGGGCAGGGATCAGTCAGATCAGGTGTATCGTTGCAGAGAAGTGTTCACCTTCATGTGTGACCTTTCAGGACCTCCTGCTGATGACATGACATGATGTTTTTTTTTCTGTCAGAGTAATCTGAATACACCAGAGGAAGGATTTTGGGGCCTTGATCGGTACCTGTAGTACATTTGTGATGGGCTGTCCAGCTTTCTCTGTCCAGCACACACAGGCGCGCGCGCGCGCACGCACGCGCACACACACACACACACACACGCGCGCACACACACGCACACACACACACACACACACACACACACACACTAATGCAGCAGTTTTTTGGCTGAGCTGATGGGGTTTAATTCATACAGTAACCTCATGGTTTAAACTGTTTAGGGGGATTTGCTGAAGTTTGTTAATGAGGCAGCTTAATAAAGATGGACCCAAAACATAATCTAATTAAGTTCTGAGAACCAGATCTGCTCTTTAATCTGTGATCTGTTAATAATTTGATTTTAAGCTCTTAGAGTGGGGACAAGTCTGCAGAAGACACATGCAGCAGCTTTATTGGTTATCCTCTTCTCACAGCCAGGCGCTCTGCACCTTATTACCCTTATTACCTTGAAATTCTCAAGGTGAAGGCAGCTGATGAAGCTGTCACACAGTTCAGTTCTTTCACAGTGCAGACGCGACACTTGGTGGTGTTTTACTGCTCGAAGCCTCCTCTCCTCCCACTCTGAGCCTTTATATTCCTCTCCTCCTGAGCTTCAGTCCCTCACGGCTTCTATGATAATTGCTCTCATTTAAATGCAGCAGACAATCCTGCTGAGTGATCACGAGACTTCACAAATAAAATAACTGACATGATGCTAAAACAGGTTCTCTGCAGTGCATTCCAGCATTTTTGGCACTTTGATAAATTCAATTAGAAGTGCAGAAACTGTATTCATTCACTGTGTTTTGAAGTCCCGTGACACCGCGGGGTTTGTCCTCTGTGCTCGGTGTCTGTGATGTGATGTGCATGCTAACAGTCTGGTTTCTCTCTCAGTCTGGGCTCAGCAGCTCTGCATGACTGCCTGGCAGACCCCAGGTACAAAACCCATCATCATGGCACTCACACAGGTCATCAAACATTTCAGCACGAGGTGCGGTCAGCATGAGACCAAACAGTAAAATCATCCCACTGTGAGGACAGTAGAAAATATCTAAATACATCCTGTTTTTGTTTTTTTTGTTTGTTTTTTTTAAAAACAACCTTGGTTTGTTACACGAAAGAGAAGGCAAAACACTTCCTGGCTCTGTTTGTCTGACAGGACCTCAGATGACAGGTCTCAGATCTGATCATTCGATACCTGTCAGTCTGGTTCTTCTCTGTTAACACAGATGGCAGAGAGCCTCAGTAGTTTCTGTGGAAGCTTGTTTCCGCCACTGAAAAAAAATTTTTTTTTTTTGCTAACTTCCATTAAAAAAAATAAAAAATTTTGCAGAACTAACTCAAAATTTCGCAATTATAAGTCAAAATTTGGAGTTAGATCTGCGAATCATGAAGCTCTGAAAGAAGTCGTTACATTGTTACCCAGGAGCAGATGACGCCAACACGTGCGCATTCAGAATTAGGTAGCGACAGTATCAGTTAGCTAGCAGTGTATAGCAAACATGAACAAATTGTGGTCAGGTTTTTGACCCTTAAATGCCTTCTAGCGAATAAGAGCTTCATAAGAGGAGTCAGTGTTTTCATGTTGAGCTGTTGGACAGCTGATGCCTTCAGCCTCCTGCTTCCAGGTAACAAGGAAATGACGTACCTTCACGGAGCTTCCTGATTGGCAGAACCAACTTGAAATTTTGAGTTAATAAACCACATAATCTGACAGTATTTTGTTAGATTAATGTGTTGTAATATTCTTGTGATGTGAGAGACAGTTCTAGCCTTATTCTTTCAGCCTGGTGCTCTGTTCTAGGATTATATTTATTAAAACGTACATAACAATGAAATTGCCCTTTGTCACTGATTCTGTGCATAATTTTTATGGACAGAATTTCTACGCATAGCTAAGTGGTGGAAGGCTTCCACCTTGGTGGCCTCAGAATCTCATGTCTGTGTTTTTCTGGATGCTGCGGTCCTGTTGGCTTCACCAGGTGGTGGCCTCCAGCTCAAAAGAAGCCAGTTGAGATGGTTTGGGCATCTGAATACCTGAACAACCTGTAAACCCTCTTACTCTGTGGCATCAGATTCAGATGCTCCTGAGTGGTCCGTAGGCAGTGGTTTGTAGAGGGGGTAAGACTGAAAACAGAGTTAAACCTGACATTACTTCATAAAGGCTCAAATCCTGCCGCATACTCGTGGCATCTGTATGCAGGAGGAGCTGAACGATCTGTGTGTGCTCATTAGTTCAGTGCTAACAGAAGGTGGGAACTGACGTAACTGCACACAGTGGCTTAAACGTTCTGCTCTGCTGACAGTATTATAAAATATGCATCAGATCTGCATATTCATCAGGTTAAACTGAAATGTTTGAGTCATGAGCTGCAGTGTTGAGAGCCTGAGTGTTTGTCATGAAACTGAACAAACAAAAAAGAGGAAGTGACCCGTGTTTGTCAGACGGAACGTCAGCTGCAGGTTTAAGCGCTGCAGACAATCAGGATGTTTGAAACAATTCATGCAGTCAGTGTTTGACACCTTTGAAATCTACTGGTGCTCAGATCCATTCAAATGGCGGTCGCAGCAGTCCAGTTCATTTCAGTGATGTTGTGCTCAGAGGCTGCCAGCAGGGGGCAGCATCTTTAAGGATGTGCTTGCTGGCTTCAGGGCCTTGTTGACCAGGTCCGAGCAGCAGCTCTGCCTCAGAGTACAGTCCAAATTCAGGAGAATTTGGACTTGATTCAGATGCAGCCTGGCTTTAAAATGTGGATAAAAACTGCAGTTTGACAGTGTGCAAACGCTCATCAACGTCAACTTGCAGCAAACACCTCTGCAGGCTGCATGAGTGTCCCACTGATCACACACTGACTTCACTGAACAAGGCTTTTAGCACCTCGCCTTCGTCTTCTCAGGAATCTTGTGAGTGAGGAGAGCATATCCTCTGTCTTTGTGTCAAATCCTGGGATCTGGGAGAGATACGTTTGTGATTTCCCCCAAATTTAAGCAACTTTATTTGCAGTCAGAGCAACTGTGGACTGTGGGAAGCTGATGGATGAACAGTTAATGTACTGAATGGAGGGAAAAACACTAAAGAGAGAGAGAAGAAATGGACAGCGGGAGACAGAAGATGAGTGTCGATCTCTCTCTGTGTCTCTAATTGCTTTGCTCTGGTAATGCACTCCTTAATGCACATCCAGGCTTCTACACACACACACACTGCACATTCCCATGATGCATCAGTCTCAGCAGCAGGGTGTATTCTCATTTACAGGATGAGAGCGAGTCTGTGTGTGTGTGCATGCAGGGTTTTTATGTTGACTTCTGACTGTCTGTAATTTTACTATTTGTTGATGGCCTGAGAGCACATTCAGTGTTTGTGTGTGTGTGTGGACACTATGTTGAATGTCGCGCCCGCCACCCGCACACTAAGAGGTCGCCGCTCTCTTGCAGTGGATAAAAACAAGCCGCGGGAGGCGCCGACGAAAACGCCATCAAACAGCAACAGCGGCTCACAGACGGTAGCATCTGCAGGAGGAAACATCCAGAGCCGGCAGCTGCCTCCACCTGACCTGGTATGCATCTCCTCCTCCTTTAAAAGCTCGATGTGACAAACATGGCTGAGTTGAAAGTCCTCCATTCATTCAGTTTCTGACTCCTGCTCTGGTCTTCCTCGACTGGGAGTTTCTCTCCTTGATGTTAAAGATACTCATGAAACAGTTCTTTTAAGAGCTCTTCAGTCTTTTCCTGTAAATTAAACATTTTAAACTCAGACATCATGAGGAACAGAATTGTATTTTTCATCCTAAAGCCAGAGCTCTTTTTATGAGTGTGTTTACTGGAAAAATAATCAGATAATGTGGTTGTTGTTTTTCTGTTCTCTTTTCTTCTTGCATAGATACCAGATGATGTGAATGCTAATGCACCAGTGGCACCAGTTCCCCCAGTGCCTGCCACTCACACCACCAACACTGCCACGCCAGGAACCACTGGACCCCCTGCTCTCAGTTTTAAAGCAAGAACTGGGACGCGATCTGGCCCCAAGTCAGGGTCCCGCTTTCACAGTGCATCCAGAGCTGGAGGGCATGGAGGGGTGGCGGCGGACGGGACAGTCACGACCAAACAGAACCACAGCAAAGAGCAAGCGGAGAAGAAGAACCAGGCCATCGCTCAGCTGAGGAAGCTGCTCGTACAAGGAAATAAAAGAGTGGAGGCTCTGGCTACAGTCATCCAGCATATCTTTACTGAGGTACAGTCATATCTGTGTTTACACCACAGTGACACCGCCTGCTGTTTCTGTGCTTGATTGATGCTAATTACTATGCAAATAAATCTTAGTACAGTTAGCTGCACAGTAAGTGATACAGCACAAACATTTTAAAGGTACCTTTCAGTGAGTTGATTTGGGGGAGTAAAAGCCCAGGTAGCGGCTTTGGTGCCTTCCTAGCAGTCAACGCAGACACACTCCTAAATTTACACCTTAAAAAAGCCCCAGATAGATGAGTTATAAAAGAGTTCATCCTCCCGTACAGCTCTAGAGGACAAAGCAGCTTCTGTATCAGCTGTAAATACATTTATTTCTGATGTAAAGTTTTAACATGGGAGTCTATGGGGACTGGCTCACTGTGGCGCCTCTGCTGGACTGCAGGGGAACTACAGGGCATGGAGGCTGCTGCTTGCTCGTGATGGTTATTTCTTTATATAATATAAGCTGCAGACACAGCGTGCTGAGGAAGCTCACAAACAGTGGGTGCTGCCCCTTGCCAGGCTTCTGGAAGTTGTCCACTCAGAACAAAGTGAGCCTCAAAGAGACAGGAGCAAACATGTCTTGTTTCCTGTCACGTGTTGTTGGTTATACTGTTTTTTTGTTTTTGTTTTTTTTGTCTGAAAGTTTGAAAAGCTAATGGCACCTTTTAAACATCCTTGCTGTGCAGGCGTCTGTCCACACAGTTTCATTTGTATATTAACTACAGCAGAAATGAAACAAGGCTGTGATTTTCTTATGAAATGAAGCCAGAGATTTTCTACTTCCCAGACCAGATATGAATCAAACGGAGGAGGAAAATTTGCATGAAAGTATCAGAGGCGGGTAACTGACTTTGTTGGCTGATTTGTAATAACAGCTGGGAAAATACTCCACATAAGTGTTTCTACTCAACAGGGCGGCTTTAAAATGTCACAGCTAATGGGGATGGGTCCCTGTCTGCTGCTGCTGCGGCACCATGCTAATTTAAAGGCAGATAAGGTGGATTTGTTTGCACATGTAAGTGCAGTGTGGTCTGGTACAGATTGAGAGGGGTAAATGAGGGGAAACAATCTGCATCCCGTCCCTCCCCTCAGGGCAGATTAGAGCAGAGCACCCACAGCCTGTAATTACAGCATCACTCAGCAGTCATTGGTGATATCGCCGCGCTGCTATTTAAGGTGCCGGTGGAGATGCTTGAAGAGGAGGAGTGGAGTAATGGCTGTTTTTAGTAGGAGGCAGCAGGGAGAGGCTCGCCACCACACCCAGCTGTCATTAACAACAATAACAATAAAAGATGCTATGGAAATATCCTCGTGCGGATGGACGTGTGAGTGTGTGTGACAGAGTTCACTTAATTTGGGGATGGTGCACGATTTTACCTGCTTTAAGTGCTGCCTTCATGATGGGTGTAATATATACGACTGTTTTTCTCCGACAGACTTGAGCTGCAGCTCTGTCGCTTATGTTGCTTATTGAAGTATGAAATGAATGTTGAACTAAGTGCACTCCTTACACGCCTTCCTTTGGTATGTCCTGATCAAACTGCATACGTCCAAGCATGAAAAACCCCTGTAGTGGATTCAGAGTCGACGTGTCAGCCAAGAAATATACAATCGTTATGAAATGATTCCAATTTAGGATATGTGCAGCTGTGGTATTTCACCGTGTCAGCACATTAACCCAGACACAGCTGCCAGAATACAGAGGACAGAAGGGACTGAAGCACATTAATTAATTAACATCCTTTAACTGTGCAAACAGGCTAACACAGTTAAAGGATGTGAATTAATCAGTATGTGCTCCTGCCCCTTCTGTCCTCTGAGGAGCTGTTTGGCGCTGCAACTGGTCACTGATTTAGTCGATGTTACTCCCGTCAGTCACCACGAGGACAAGTTCTTTATATACAGATGGTTTATTCCAAGCTCACCAACAGGATCACTCAGTGCTGCCATCGTGAGAACTAATAAAATAAAAATTTAGAAACCTCACAATTCCTGAACGGTAACCAATAATTCCTTTCTTATACATTCAGTGAACTTCAATCTTTTGGACATCATGTAACATGCCTTTATAATAACACATAACAAAAATGGACTTAACACATAGCTTCACCATTCTATAATTAAGCTCTGTATGAAACCCACGCCTCCATAGTCACACTCTAAAAGGTCCACACTGAACATTACTTCCGCTCCACTGAGTTCAGGACCAAATGCGTTAACTTAAAGGAACATTACAAATATTTGTTGCAGACATACAAAGAAGAGAATTGAACAAATTTGCCGTCAGTAACAGTAGATAATGATGAGGCTTTCACAAACTCTCTTGGAGAGAATCGGCTGTCAGCTGCTTTGAAAAATGGAAAGATGCTTGAGCCTCTGAAACGCACTGGAGAAGTGTAATCTGCCCAGCAGTGGAGAAGAACTAGTATACACACACACACACACACACACACACACACACACACACACACACACACACACACACACACACACACACACACACACACACACACTCATTAAGGCCCAGAGGATTTTTAGGGATTTCAAATATTCCTGACTTTATATATTTCCATAAAAAATACAAAGTTCATTACTGCAGGGGCAGGAGGTGAGGGAGGTGCAGGAGGGAGACCCTACTTTGGCTTTTTATTTTTTTTAACTTGTTATGATCTGTTATATTGTAACCACAGCACACACTTGCAGAACGTGACCTGTTGGTTTACTACTAATAACTTAACTTAACCTGAGTATTTAGAAGCCTCCTCTTGATACTGATGTAACTTACCGACTGTCTTTAAACCACTTTGAAAAGCTTTTTTTCATCCCAACAAACTTTTATCCTTCTCCCTACTACCTGTCGCCAGATGATAGCACAATTCAAATGAACAGTCGCGACAGGAGGAGGTAAAGGAACACAGGGGTGCCTAATCATCACGTTACTGATCATATCATATGCACAGCTGTTAAATACAGAAAATGCCGACAAGAGAAATAATTTCCCCGCATCGCACCCCCCCCCTTTTGGCACCCCTGTGCATTGCATATAGTGCACACCCCTTTTTGCTTTTTCTGCATCATGTTCTGTTGCGCTTTAATGATGCATCACTCAAGCTCTTTAGCACGAAGCTTTGTATTCATGATCGCTGTGCTGCTGATTTGCATTTGGACAGTAAAAACATGAAACATCAGTCTGCACTGATCTAAAGAGGGCACAGTCTGCACCCTGGACCATCACAAGCTGTCTGATGTCGCGCACAGATGTTTGTATCTGTGGAGGACTCACAGCTCCTGTGTTTGATGATTAAACATTGCTGAAGTCAGTTTATACTGTTGTGGGTGGGTTTAATCACAGCATGGAGGCTGCTGATTGGCTCAGACCAGCTCCAGGATGTGTCTGTCACAGAGTCCAGGATGTGGACAGTGTGTTCAGTAAACATTGGCTGCTGCATCAGCAGGTCAACTACTGATATATTTGCAGAGCAGGTCGGCACACATCAGCACACATTAGTGGAACCATTTGCAGTCAGTCAGTCAGCTGGCAGTGCAGAAGCCTTCATCACACTCAGTGACTGTGGACTCGGTGTGACTGAAGCAGTCCTGTTGTGTGGGTTTAGGGGCTGGGCAGAGTATGCATATTAGCACCAATGGCTTTAATTAGACACCTGAGAGGATTTTAGAGGCACACATACTTGAGTTTATTACTCTGGCTTGTTTTCCCCGTTCTGTAAAGTTTGCACATTTTATAACTTAACGTGTATTTTTAAACTAATCCCAGCATTTTAGCTCGCAGCTCCTTTTCACCGGCATTATGAAACGCAGCTGTGGGTCAAATTAAAAACGGTCCTCGCAGGAAAATAAAAGTTAAAGTTAAAGCTGTTGTTGGTCTGCTTGTGTCTTTGAGGCGCAAGCGGCTCATAAAAACCTGTTATCAGCAGTAAAAACCCTCCACATGCACACGTGTGATCGTTACGTTACGTAACTGTGCATCAGCTTTTTGAACCTAATCAGATGGATTTTTGTTTGAGGATACCCCCCCCCCCACGTTTCATCCGTGTGGGATTGTAACATGTAAAAATCAGCTGAGACAGGGAGCGGGGGAGCTCTCAGGAGCCTTTCTGCCTGGGATATTGATTAGATGGGCGGCCTGCTGAGAGGTGCCGGTGAAAGGGGAGTGATGGAAGGGTGGGGGAGGAATGCAGCAGCTGCAGCTGAAACCCTGAAGCTCAGTGATGTTTTTTTTTTGTGTCTGAGATGAGTTGTGTTTCTTATCTGAAGCGTGAATACCAGCACTATCTTATCTGCCTTGCACACTTGAAAGGTGCCTGGTGAATATAAACAGAGCACTTAATGCTGAGCTACTTTCCCCTGAGGGTGGGCCGAGGGTGGAGGCAGGGCTGTTTGATCTGAACTGGAAAAGCTTATTTATTCTACACGTGTGTGAAAACACACCTCCTGCCATCCGTGGTTATTATAGGTAAGCAAAACTATAATAAAGAAGAAAAAAATCAAACTATTCACAAGGGGGCGCCACAGCGGGGCGATCAGCATATTTGATTTGGCAGATTTTTATTTATTTATTGTAGGGCTTTTATATTGAAAGGCGAGGGGCAGTAGGAAACCTTTTATGTACACGTGTAAATCCACCGAGATTTATTTTATAAAGTTGGCGTTATCTGTCTGTATATTAAAGATTTCTTAAAGACACATGGCTGTCTCCATCTTTCCTTATGAAACCAGATCTGACTGAGAAACCAAGGCTAGAAACGTCAGTCACACATCAGGCTCCGCCCTTAAGCAAAGCCTAAAATATATTTGACTCTAATGAGCTGTAATTAAAAAATAAACCTCATTAAACCTCAATAAAGTTGACTGAAACCATGAGGTTGTTGACTGAGGTCAGAGATCAGCTGAGCAGTAGGCTCGTTTTTCGGAGACTTCTATACAGTCAGTCTCATTGTTAAAAACCAGAGGAGTCGCCACCTGCTGGCCATCTAAAACAATGCTGGTTTAAGACCCAGAAGATAAGTCCATCCTTTTTATACAGTCTGTTGTTAAAACATAATTTGTGTGTGTACTGAGAATGTGTTTGATGTGTTGGCTGCTATAAATGCCTAAAAAAAAAATGCATCAAAGCTTAAAAAATCAACTTAAAAAAAGTTGTTTGTTTCTTGAATTTTTAGGCAGCAAAAGTAGGTTAAAATCTGAGTGTTGGCAGAGCTTTGTGGTTTACACACAGAAACAAAGGGTAGTTTTAAAATAATTCCCAGCTTTTCTCTTCAGGGAGCTGCAAAGAAACCTCCCAGGATAAATTTAAAGTTTAGACAGAGAAAAAATGGAAAGCTGAAGATAATGACAAATAGAGGCACGATTTAAACGCAGACACACTAGTTTGGCGAGTTAATGAAGACAAGAGAAAGGCAGATAAGAATAAAGAGATAAAAAAGAAAAAGGCGGTGCAGAAATAACTCGCATTCCTCCATCAGACAGGAGGAGCAGAAACAGATGGAGGGAGGGGGAGGTGTGTGGTGAACAGGTAGAGTGGGAGGAGTGGAGGAGAGTTGTTCAGGAGGAGGAGGAGGAGGGCAGAGAGTTTCCTCTGTAGTAGTTTGTGGCGGAGGGAGAGGAAGGACGGCAGGAACGAGAGGAGCATGCTTTTTTTTGTATGAGTGCGTCTTTGTTTACTGAAAAATGGGCTCGACGGAGAGCAAAGCCCACGCCAAGCCCAGCAAAGCCCACGCGAGGCCGGCCAAGGGCCCCTCTCTTCGTCGCAAGAAGAAACGCAAGGTGTGCGTTTGTGTGTTTTCACAGCTGAGCTTCTCTTTCTCCTCGCTGCTGTTGGTCTTTCAGTCAGAGCCAGGGATTAGAAACTGAGCGATCGCTTCATTTTCCACATTCTTTGACCCGTTCGTCGGGTCATCTGCTGGCGTTCGGTCGGATTGTTTAGAGAAATGCGATGGAGCCTCATCTGAATCACAGATGTCATGGATAAAGTAGAAAATATTCCACCAATGCTACAACAGGATCTGAATTCACCTAACCGCGCTGCCTTTCTGACATTTGTCTTTGACTCTTGACATCTGCGCAGGAAACAAACAAGCATTCTTTCATTTTTTTTACGAGCTGTTTTTGTGCCCTTTTACTCTTCTTTCCCTCCTTTTGTTGCCTGCAGTGTGTCTGTTCTTTCACTTGTCTGAACCTTCACACAGCAGATGGTCTTTATGACTGTGTGTTTACAGGCAGCGCTTCACTTCTGCTCTAAAGCTGCTTTTTCAGGGTCTGAAAGGGTAAAAGTCCTGCTGATCCATGAGTGTCTTGTACAAGTCCACGTGTGTGTGTGTGTGTGTGTGTGTGTGTGTGGATCTAAAAACACAAGCACATACATTTTCTTAACCCGATGGTGGTGCTGTTCCTGCGGGGCAGGGATGTGATATTTCAGGTTTTTATTTACAGGCTGTCATGAGCTCATTCTTATTTGGTGCTAACTTTAAGTTTTGGTTGCCTGGAGTGACCTTTCTTTGAATTTTGC
>VUQJ01038306.1:4268-23577 GCA_015108635.1 Andinoacara biseriatus | reverse complement strand
CTACTCTAAATTGCCCATAGGTGTGAATGAGAGCGTGATTGTGAGTGTGAATGGTGTCTGTCTTTCATTGTTGGCCCTGCGACAGGCTGGCGACCTGTCCAGGGTGTGCTCTGCTGGGATAGGCTCCAGCCCCCCCGCAACCCTGAAAAGGATAAGTGGAAGTGAATAGATGGATGGAACATATTCAATGCAATACAATTTTATTCATATACACCAAATAACAACAAACAGTCAGCTCAAGGCACTTTATATTGTAGGTAAAGACCCAACAATACTGCAGAGAAAACCCAACAGTCAAAACGACCCCCTATGAGCAGCACTTGGTGAGGGTGGGAAGGAAAAACTCACTTTTAACAGGAAGAAACCTCCAGCAGAACCAGGCTCAGGGAGGGGCTGAGGGGAGCGAGAGGACAAAAAACACACTGTGGAAGAGAAACAGAGATTATTAATACCTAATGCAGAGTGGGGTATAAACAGAGTAAAAAGTGGTGATTGAAAAGAAACACTCAGTGCTTCATGGGAACCCCCCCAGCAGCCTAGGCCTATAGCAGCATAACTAAGGGAGGGTTCAGGATCACCTGATCCAGCCCTAACTATAAGTTTGATCAAAAAGGAACATTTTAAGCCTAATCTTAAAAATAGAGAGGGTGTCTGTCTCCTGAATCCAAACTGCATCGGACAAAAAGGGTCCGTCACATATCTGCAATATTTCTGGAGAGAATACAGGAAAATCTGATCTGTCACAGATGTTTAAATTAATATTATCCTGATGTTATATGGATACATCACGGATGTTAATTCAGAGTCTGGATTTTTCAGGGTCCATTTACGGAGAAATCTCAAAACCTACCACGTGTCCGTCAAAGATCCGGTGCACATTGGTTGGGATATTGTCTGTATCTGTGACGGATACATCGGATAGTCCCGTATTTTAGGGATTTTATTCCAGTGCTGGTTCCACAGAAGAGGGGCCTGGAAGCTGAAGGCTCTGCCTCCCAGTCTATATGTATGCTAACATCTTATTTTGGTTGTCATGGGCAATTGAACTATTGACGATGTAATTTCAAAGTGAAGTAAACTAAAGTGTGCACAGCAAATAGAATTGATGTGCACACACACACACATTCAGTAAATGAGGCAGCTCCCAATAAACAGCAGCAGCTGATGAAATCAGGTCAAATCAGTGGTCTGCTGGGAGGTTGGAGATCAATCAAGATCAACAGTAAAGTTTCAAACACACTCTTCTTGATCTTTACTTTCCTTATTTTTGGTTTGCTTTGTTTAAAAATGAATCGTGTTTAGATATGTTTAATTATCTATAAATAAGACCCCTTAACAAGCAAAGATTCGTGGTTTGAACACAGGAGGAGACACAGATTCCTTTGGGTTGCATCATGAAGGTCGTCCAGCATAAAAAACCTGCCAGGACAAACATCCTGATACATTTACCTACCAAAACCTTAAAGCAGTTCGTCCTAAAATGATGTTTTCTGGAATCATTTTAATAAAAGATCAACTGAAGATAAAATCCCAAACCCTGTTTTTATGAGCAGCAACACAAATGATTCCCTGAACACCCGTGTCATCAGCGTGGCTTTTGTTCTTAATAACCACTCACACTCATTACAACATTTTCAGCTCTGTATTTTTTCCACTTTTGATCTAAAACCTTTATGATGAAATTAGTATCCACCTTGAAACGTAGTACAGCTGGATGGAGTGAGGGGGAGTTTGTGTGGGTGCGTTTACAACAATAGATCAGCAGCCTTGGCCAAGTCAATTTGCTGTGCTATCCCAACGATTTATCTACTCCGTCCTGACACGCTCATAATTCCCTCTGACAACTCTGAGAGTCATCGGAGTGAGTCAGTCTCCCAGCATTTGTGGGCACACATGTAACCTAGTGCATTTCTGTCAGCATGTGATGTGTGATGAGTTTAATGGGCCGTGCAAGTTATTTATATGCATCACAGTCACCAATTGAGATGTGCAAATGGACTCGGTGTTGATTTTCAAACAGTGAGCACCCCTGCCACGCACTCATTCCCTTGATTAAGGCTGTCATGTCTACTGGTTGACTGATTACCACTGTCACCAGTCCTCAGCTTGCAGCACCCATCTACACGATGACTACACACATTGATTAGCATGGAGGAACCACATCATGGTGCTATCAAGTGTCTTTTCTCATGCTAAACAGGTATAATTTTGAAGATATTTTTTATAACCTTTGCTATTTTTTTAAATTATTTTTATACAGCCCATTCTGATGACTTTATTCGTTGGTGCCACGCACAGTATTGATTTATGAGATGTCAGTGATGTAGACCAGTCAGTTTTATATGAGATCAGTAGTACTTTTGCACTTCTCTTTGGACATTTAGCAAATTATCTATTGTTCTTTGATCCTTTAGCAGTAAGGATTTATTATTACTACATATAATACTCTGAGATTTGGCACTATAAATACAACTGACTGGAATTTCTCCTAAAATGAAACAATATGAATTGTGTCTGTTTGAGATGTTCATACATTTGTAATCAACAGTTTGTTAATTTTTCTGTGTAATTCTTTCTATTAGACGAACAATATATTCTGTATGGCTGGTAATGCAGAAGATTAATGAGAAGCTTCTGTAATGGTTAACGCTCTTAAAGGATCTTTTAAAAGAAAAGCATTTTCTTTTCTTAAACCTTATCAAGCAGCATTTTTGCCTTAAACTTAAAACGGAGTGAATGGCAAATAGAAACAATAAATAAATACATTAATTAATAAAAACTAAAAAATAACAGCCCTGGGACTCAGACTCCAATCTACTGGATAAAATCTGTACTGCTTTATTTTCCTGGGGGATAAAATATATACTATTAAATAATGTTTATTATAATATAACCAATTTAATTTAATTTAATTTAATTTAATTTAATTTAATTTAATTTAATTTTAGAATTATTCTCTCTGTATAAGATGTACCTGAATGTAACTTTTTGGCATCATTCTTGCCCACCAAACCAAAACTAAAACTGAAGACCAGCTAAAGTGTTAAGTTCTCCCTCATTTACTCGTGTAGAGCAACAAAACACACAATCTGAATTGCTCTGGTCACAGATGATGGATGCATGTCAGTGCGTTAGATTATGCCCCCGTCCCGGCCAGCAGCCTATCCCAGCTATTGAACCGGGATTACTGTCTGTGTGCTGCAGATGATATTGGCCCTGTTCCCTGAGATAAGGATACTCGGGATTTTCTGTTCCAGAGGGAGAACTTTCCCAAACTCTGAGTCAGTTTCCATGGTAACAGGCTTCGCGAGCCTTACCTGCTTTTTGGGAGCTTTGTTTACTCCTCCCCTCTTTGCTGCACCTAAAGCACTAACCTCCACATCAGTCATACATTCATGCTTAAAAGTTATTTTAGGTTATTTTTGGACCAGTTCTGATAAAACCTTTTTCTGCTCTTTTTGAGCAACAAGTTTGCATTCACACAAACACTTTTTTCATCTAAGTCTGATTGACCGTTCACACACAGTCACCTTGGGGTTCAACGTCTTGCCCTTTGGCACTCAGCCTGGAGCAGCCAGGAATCGAACCACCAACCTTCCTAATGGTAGGTGACCAAATGAAAATTGTACAAAAATGTATTTCTAAATCAGGCTCAATGAATTTAGTTATTTTTAACTCAAGGCTGCAGTCGGTGTCCTGGCAGCATTTTACTGAAATATATTCGTGCTGAAATATAGACATCAAGTGCTACAGAAATGTGAATTAAATTAAAAATCTGAACCTCAAAATCTTTTCCACTGCTCATCATTCTGGTTCTATCATCAGGTCCTTAATTAAGTCTATCTTTTCTGATCTGTGGCTTAAATTGCTGTCACATTTTGTCACTGTCAGGTTATATTTTCTAGTTTTATCTATTAAGAAAAATGTCAGTTGGGAAAATAATGGCATAGTGGGTGATGCAGATTAAATGAACTCTTTTCACCTTTCCTGTGTGGCAACATAAATATCATGGTCCACAATGAGACACATTCACGTTCCTATTTCACAAAAATGAAATGGAGGCTCCTTATTTTCCCATTTCCTCTGGGGATCAAGGTACCTGAGCCCCACTGACACTTTTATCATTACTTGTATCCATGAATCGGATCATCCCTTCTGGAACCGGACACTCAGACTTTCCCCTCTCAGTTAATCACCTAGAGTTTATAGTTAAAGTTTATGAATCTGCTTTCTGTGACAAGGCTGTTACTGTCTTTAACATAACTATTACTGCATGTTGCACTTGAGAAAAGTTTTTGTTTTTTACTTGACAGTGAAATATGACTATTTCCACATACTTGAACGTTGGTTGTGGACTGAAACATTGTTGTATTTGTCAAACTGACTTTAAATCGCTCCAGTTCATGCAGCACTGCCATGGTTCAGTGCAGCTAACCTCTGTGCAAACCTTGTGTCAGCAAATTTCAGCACTCAGCTATGCTACATATAATGTAGTGAGCAAACCCATCCATCCTCTTCTGCTTATCCTGTTCAGGGTCATAGGGAGGCTGGAGCCTATCCCAGCTGCCATAGGGTGAGAGGCAGGGTACGCCTGTACAGGTCGCCAGCCTGTCGCAGGGACACAGACAGCCATCAACACCTATGAGCAATCAACTAACCTAACCACACTAACCACACGTCTTTGGACTGTGGGAGGAAACCCTCACAGACACGTGCAAACTCCACACGGAGGCCTTCTAGATGTTATTGTAGCTGCTAACCACCACGCCACTGTGCTGCCCTAAACATCTCCCACTGTGATGGTACATGACTGTCTATGGAATTGGCAGCTTGGACATCCGGGAAGGCTGCAAGAGACGGGGTTTAGAGCCACATATGTTCCTATCCAGATGATTTCTTTTTCAAGGCATTGACAAATGAGCATGAGCAAGACAAATAAACTGCACATTGCAGCTATTAAACACTATGGCTTTGTAGTAGAAGAGTCTGGCTGCTGAACTAGCCTGCCTGCAGTCCTAACCTCTCAAACAACTGAAAACATTTGGAGCATCGTGAAATGAAAAATACGGCAAAGAAGACCGTGAGGCTGTTTAGCAGCTAAAACCCTCTAGCAACAACAGTGGGGCAACATTCCTCTCCCAAAGGTCCAGCAGCTTTTTTGGTGATATCGTTGCCATCAAAGTCTAAATATCTCACTCTTGGTATTGGAAATCTCTTATTTTTAGTGGTAAGGCACAACTTTTAAGGCACAATGCACAACTTTGTAGCATTCAGAGGCCTCCAGCAGCCAGTTGCCCAGGGGGCAGACAATGCACATTTTCCCCCAGGGACCAGAAGTTCTGATGGGTTAGCCTTAGTCACAGAGGCCTTGAGAAAACATTTACAAATAGACAAACCACGCAGGAAACAACAACTTCATCCATTTGCCAACACACGGGCTGTAAATATAACACAAAGGAACAGACATGCTACAAATAGCAGAAATAATAACAGCTTTCCAAGGATACCAAAAAATAAATGACAGCCAGTGTGAGCTTGTTTTTCAATGCTTATGATTTTTACTGAACTCATCATTGATGCTGGAAAACAAAATAAAATGTAAGTTATCCCAGCTGGGTTGTGCCCAGTAAACATTTCCATTTTTGTTATATTGCAAGTGTTTGTAGCGCCCTTGTGTTTTGCTGTGTTGTGTGTATTTGCAGAGTCTCTGTATTTGGGCTTGTGTGTATTTGGAGCTTAAATAAGACACAGTGTTGGTTTTTGTTTACTACCCTGTTTATTTAATTCTCAGTGGATGAAAGAGACAGGGAAAATTTATTCTCCAGTTAACCTTCATCCACTCATGAATATGAAATCAAGGAACAGCAGATGAATAGTCACTAAAACCGGGAAAATAAATAAATAATGAATATATTATATTTATATTATTATATAATATTACAAGCAAACAGCAGAAAACTGTGTTACGGTTAGAAAATTGAAATCTGAGGGCTGACCTGCAGGCTCAAGGGTTGGATAATTATCACACCGATGTATGCAGCCCCATTTCACTGCTCTGCACTTTTTTAAATTATGTATTGCTTATTTTGCATGCTTTATCTGCATTCTCTCTTAGACAGAAAAAAAATAGTGCATCACAGGTTCAAAGAATCAGTGGATGCCCTGTGGTGATTTAATGGTAAATAGGCTACTCCTCCATATCTGGGCAAAGATGTTCAACTGGGCCATTGGTTGTTGGCACAGCCAATGAAATTATCATGTTATTTTCACCGAGCGCACTGATTGGTTGTTGGCACAGCCTATGAAATTATCATGTTATTTTCACCGAGCGCACTGATTGGTTGTTGGCACAGCCTATGAAATTATCATGTTATTTTCACCGAGCGCACTGATTGGTTGTTTTTTGGAATGACTCTTTCCCCCACTACTCACACAGAAACCAAGGGATTGGCTGGAGTTGTGCTGTCTTTGTGTCTTTGTAGCTCTCTCTCACAATACTGCACACAGTACTGCAATATGTCTGTTAAACTGTGTGAAGTGCAACTGTATATATATGAATAAATTCATGAGTAAATTCAAATGAATACACATTAGAACACCCACGGACTGAATTCTGAGAAATTGGAGCAAATATCGAACTATAAATGACCACAAACTGCATAAAAAATCTGTCACTGCACTAAAATGAAATTAAACTTAAAAAGGTTAATTGTATGTTTAGATTTTGTTATTTTTATGATGAATGGGTGACACGGCCACGGCGTACCGCTCCTCTCACCCAATGATAGCCACGTCCCTGAAATGGATGAGGAGTAAAAATTGGATTGTTGTTTTTATTACCTTATTTTGATTCCTGTCACTGGGCTGGTATGAATGATCCTTTTATTGATAACACCAAACTACATGTTAAAGGTGCCGTGGTAATGCAGTGGTTACAGCCAGAACCTCCAGGTCTCATTGTGCAGCAGGCACTTTCTGTGTGGAGTTTGCATGTTCTCCCTGTGCCAGTAAATGAGGAAAGCCAAAACGTTGGACTCATCAGACCAAAGGGGCCCAAGTCTTCCTCTTCCTCTTGTTGTTCTTCCTTAGAAGAACTTCTTTGCAGCAATTCAACTACAGTATAAAGTCCAGATTCACTCAGTCTTCTCTGAACAGTTGATGTTGAGATGGTGCTGTGAACTTTCTGAGGCTGCTAACTCTGATGAGCGGATCCTCTGCAGCAGAGTAAACTCTTGGTCTTCCTCTCCTGGGCGCTCCTGATGAGAGCCACTTTCATCATAATGTTTGATGGTCTTTGCGACTGACCTTGAGGAGACTTTAAAAGTTTTTGAAATTTTTTGGACTGACTGACCTTCATTTGTTAAAGTAATGATGGACTGTTGTGTTTCTTTACTCTGGATTTAATCTGGATTAAAACATGACTCAAACATTCACTCTATACCAACTCTACCTCATCACAACATAACTGATGTTCTCAAACAAATTAAGAGATCATTATAATGCAGATACAATAACACAGAGTCATAAAGATGCTTGCAAAGCAGGTCATTTCTTAATTTTATATATGAACCCTTCATAAATCCTGTTGACTGCAGAGTATTTACTGATATTAGCAAAGACATTTGGCATCAAAACAGAAACAGTGGAAATCACTTGCAGACCAGAAGGTCCCAGTGTGGGAGCGATCAGACTTCCTCCCTGTCGTAGGATGGCTCGGACAAATGGGGCGTCTCGGTCTCACTGTCAAGTGGTTGTGCCCGGGGGGGAGTGCAATGCAAAAGTGTCCAGGAACCCCTTCATGCAGGACCCCAACCGGGGCTGTAGGTGGGGTGCGCCACACACTGTGAGTGAGCTTAGGACTTCTTAAACACTGCTGTTCCACCAACCTGGGGGAACCACGGCCTGGGGGAACCACAACCTGGGGGAACCACGGCCTGGGGGAACCACAACCTGGGGGAACCACAGCCTGGGGGAACCACAGCATGGGGGAACCACAGCACAACACAGACATGAAGGACCCGCTACAGCAAATTTGCTAGTTTGTTTATTTTTTTTTAAGGTAGAAAATGTCAGGGTGGGCGTGGCCCAAACAACAAGCACAACATTCTAGAAAGAAAACATAACTAAAGGAAAATCCAGGCCTCTTGCCTAGGATCCAGTTTAGGGATTTAGGTGCTGCAGAATACATCAGATTTGAATTAATAAGTTTACAATGTTACATGTTTGCTGAAACATGAATCATGCAAAGATTTAGTATTGTGAGGAACTGGAAGTCTGGAGCTGATGAACCAGTCGTGGCCCATTTGTCCTCATCTTAAAGAGGCACAACCCGTCTGTCAATTATTGCTTTTCCTAATTATATCAAGGAATGTATAAAGTTCGGTTCATAGCAGACACAACAATAAACACTTATGGTTATGACAGGAAGAGGAAATAATTAGCCTGGCTGCTCAGGATCAACACTTAAAAAATGACTTGAAAGAGAGAAAAATGACTTCCTGGACAAATTAATATATATTTCATACGATGACATTCAGAAAATGCAAAAATAAATGACTTACAATAATTCTCTGCTCAATAACCATCTGCTTTGATGAGAAAACAGTTTTAACTCACTACTGAAGAAAGAAAGAAAGAAAGAAAGAAAGAAAGAACCAATAAACTGGTTTATGTAAATATATAACAGAGAAGCAGTTGGTGGGTAAACTCAGCATGTGTTGCGTTCCCATTGGATCCACGTGAACCATGTGACCTGTGATGAGCAGAAAATAATGTCACCATCCTGGTGTGTGTTGTTTTTTTATGCTCTAAGGTAAATTGTGGAAATATTGTCCTACAAAGAGGATCATTGTATAATCTGATCACCATAGTTTGATCCTAGACTGGAACGTCGATCCGTCTGGACTAATTTCCGTGTCCTGAGCCGGAAAAATACAAGCGAACAGGAATTCCTGAGAGTGTCCATGTAACCGTGCTGTCACTGGATAGGACACTGACTCTGAGCACCAGGACACACTCAGTATCTGTGTCATGATGCTTTTTTGATGCAAAGAAGCAGCTTCTCCCTCTCTGGAAGTCTTACTTGGGCTTTCATTGAATATCACTGAACCATCAAGTATAATGAAGCATTTCCTTTACTGTGTATTTGTTCTCCTGGGACCAGAGCAAACTAAAGTGTTATCTCCCCCAGAGTCAGTTTAATGGAAGTTGGTGTATATTTGCTTGATGACATCAGTTTCCTCGGGGGAAAAGCTCGGTGATGGACAAGAACACTTTAATTCTGCCACCGAATCATCAGAGCGCCGTAGCAAAGAGTGCAGTCCTTTTAACATGAAGGGAGACTGTGTAAAGCCTCATCAAGTGATAATATATTCTCCCTAATCCAGCTCCAACTGGGTTAAGGAAGGCATGCAGTCAATGGAGGGCCCTTAGAAGTGTAGTTATCCACAAATGTGAGTGCATATCCCACTGTGTTACCTATGCTTCATGCAGCCCTCTGCTGGTCTGTAGAATATTGATGAACAAAGATCAATGAACCTCTTTTAAAAAAGCCACTAATGCATTTCAAAAAATCTCTCTCTCTCTTTCAATAACCCTCAATCTGCCTTCCACAGTATTTTTTTAGAAATCAGTTCACACACACACACACACTTTGACAATGGTCTCATACATACCGTAGTAGTAAGAAATTTAGAAATTTTACCAGTTTAATTATTCAGAGTTGCCACCAACAACTTTGCATATGAATGTAATTTTAGTTAAAGCAGCTTCAGATCAGGAGATTATCACGTTCCCCTCGCCTCACTGAAACCAGCTCACTGTTTATCCTGCAGACCAACATTAGGTGTTCTTTAGATCTGATTTTTTTCTACACAAATACACAATAATACAATAACACAACAACACTGTCTGTGTAACTGAGAGTCAGTAAACAGAACTCCATGAAATCTGTACAGCAGGAACAATAGCACTTTTTTTAGGTTATCATCCATTATCTGTTATTATCATTATGTTTCATTTTTTAATGTCATAGTTACAGGGCATGCAGCAATTCTTTAACAGACTAAGGCATTACTTATTACTTTCAGGCGTGTAAAGGTGAAAAAGTACATGTACTCTGAGTAAGAAAGTACAAGTAACTGATTGAATGACATTTCTACCTGCTATTTTTCTGCAAAGCGAACTGAACCTTGTGTTATATTAAAATAATAATAAAATTATATTGGTACATAAGAACATAACCTTGTTGTTTTACTCGGCCCAATAAAATAGTGCAGTCAGGGGTTAAAGCAGGACGGTCGTGGCTCAGAGTGGCTCTGATCAGCTGACCTGTGCTGCTCTGAGGTTTGTGTCACTGTGACACAAACACTCGTGTGTTTGCTGATATTTGTTGAGCTGATAGAAACGATGCTTTTGAAATTACCTGCGACCACAACGTCAACACTTCTGCACCATCATTCCAGCCCACTTTAACCCTTGAGTGAAGTGCTGTAAATGATGCATATAGTTTATATATGTTTGATCTCTTTGTGTGTGATAAGCCCCAGTGATGGATGGTGTTCGGTTTGATGTTTGAAGGCGCAGTCGTGGAAAATAGCATCTTCCCTTACATGTGTTAAACCTAAAGTAACGAGCCTGCTTTGAAAATCAAAGGAGTACAAAGTACAGATACCTGAAAATTCTATTTAAGTACAGTATTTGTACTTTGTTACTTCCCACTCTGAGACTGTTTAACATAATCTGTGTTCTTCCTGCAGAGTGGGACATATTCAAGCTGGCAGACACTAAAACAAGCTTTCCTCTTCATCACTCTTCCACACAAGACCAATAAAAACTGTTTCATCATTCCTTAATGGAACAGCTGTATGCCCGTATGGATTACTGTGTGGAAGTCTCACTGTCTGCATTGTGTATAATAACTGCCACTGCATGCTGAAGATGAGCACACATTAGGGGAACTTACACTTTAACAACTTCTAGTACTTGGCGCAGCCACGACCAACTAGGAGTGCTGCAGTGGCCCAGCCTGGTGCAGTGTGGTGTGTCAGTGGTGTGGTGTTAGCACACCAATAAAATCAGTGCAGTGCAAAGCAACCTGCGCCTGGCACCATCCAACCACACAAAGGTGGATGTACTAGTCAATGGACACAAATCACAGTACTAACGTAAGGTTCTACCAGCAGGGGAGGTGCAGTGAGGAGAATGGGAGGGTGGGCTTCTGCCACAGGAAGCTAACCTTCATGACTCTCAGACAGTACCCAAATATACTGTGATCATCTCAATCTGTGTTTTATGTCAAACAGCTTCTCTCCATATTGAAACCAGTGTTTCCATTAACAGACTGAACGAGCTCACAGAATCTAATATCCAAATAAGAGTGTGTGGTTCTCTCCATTCGTGGTCTTCTTTCTTTTTCTCTCTTATTTTATCTCAAAGCAGACATTATCCTTGGCCGAGCATGAGCTTGTGTGTGTGTGTAGGTGTGTGTGTGTGTGTGTGTGTACTACAGTTCAAAAGCAGTAGCAGTCAAAGGCGTCCTGCTGAGTGTGTCAAACTAAAAAAAATCTCTCTGAACTGCGAATTAACAGCATCTACATATGGTTCCTCTTTCTCCAGCTCAGTACCTCCACACCTCCTATTTGCTTTGTCACAGTTATCTCTTCTTCTGCCCCCCCCCATCATCTCCGTTCTGCACCTTTGTTTTGTTCGGTCCTCCTCGTGGATCAGTGCTGCTCAGCATTGTTCTTGGCTGCCCTCCGTGTTGATTACTGTTCTTGTTTTCGACCTTCATCCTTGTTTCTGTTTTATGTGTTCAGCAGGTCCCTCTGACATTTGTCGTATTTCTGTCTTTATAATCAACCCTGTCCTCTGTTTTTATCAATTTCTTTTTTGGTTTTCAAAAGAACCAAGTCTGGTTTGATCTTATAAGGTGCAGATTTTTTTTTTTGCTGGCTCTGGCAAAAGTTGGTACTTGTTAATGGTTTTTATATAGCACTTTTCTACTCTAGCCAAGCACTCAAAGACCTTTATGCAACACGCCTCATTTACATATATTCATACAAGTAGTTTTTTCTACACATATGTGCTTTTTCATCCAGCATTCACACACAGGGTGAGAGGCAGGTCACACCTGGACAGGTGGCCAGCCTGTGACACAGAGAGACACACACAGCATCCACACCCACATTCACATTAGTGCAATTTAGAGTGACCAGTTAACCTGACCCCACTAACTAAGCTAAACTCATACCAGAACTGGCAGGTCCACTGGTGCTGTTCACAGATGAGAGCAGGTTCACCCTGAGCACATGCGACAGACGTGAAGCCTATAACACCGTTCAGCATGGCCGGTTTGGTGGTGGGTGATTGATGGTGGAGGCGTACACACACACCTCTGCAGGTTGGCAATGGCACCCTGACTGCCATTAGGTGTTGGGATGGAATCCTGGGACCCAGTGTGAGTCCCTCCTCTGGGACGTAATGTTTCCGGCCATCCGATGCTGACAGGCTGTAAACTCAGTGTCCAGGACCATCCGTCATCTCATTATGAGCACACACACACACACACACACACACATGTGGGGCCATAAAAACTACTGAGCATCATTTGGAGCTGCTGCAATAAAATTTTGTAGAAACAGACTATCATATTAATTCTTTGATTTTCATCATATGGCTTGTTGGTGTCAAAGGGCAGTTTGTGTGCTGGTTTTATTTAAGTAAGTAAAATGTATTTCCACAGCACGTTTAATAGACACATCAACACACTGCACACAAATGCTGTTACACAATAAAATGTTTATTAAACATGTAATAATTAAGAGTTACAACTCAACCCAACCTCTTTGGACATAACTACTATCCCAGTACAGAAATCACATACAAACTCCTACCACAAATATTCCCATTATTGTATATACTCATTGTTAATATATGAGAAACGTATGTCACAGTCTGCATTCAGTTATTGATTACTGATTCTTTTTTCAACACACATAATGCTTTTTAAATCTAAATTCCAGCAAAGGATCAAAAGGGGGGAAATAAGCTGACAGTCAGTCGTTCCCTGATAACAAACTGTGTGAGCCTGCTGTCATGTGTGCAGAGGGTGGGGCAACAGTGGTGGAGCTGCCACTTCTGGGGTCCTCAGGGGCACAGTCCCTCCACACTGGGCACCCACGGAGCTGGACTACCTGGTACCTAGTGTCGTGATAATAATAACTTTATTTTTATAGCACTTTTCAAAACAAAGAGTTTCACAGTGCTTCACAGTAAAGACAATAAGAAAAAGCAAATGTCAGTCAGGAGATGCCTTCATATCAGGGGGACTATCCATTTAGTTTAGGTGATCCTTGGCTTAATTGTTAAATGTTTTCCGTTTTTGTTCTGTTTTATTTGTATGGAGCCTAAAAAGCCATTTGGCACAACAAATTGTTAGAAACCGGGATGAGATATCCCGGATATCAGGAGCTGGCGGGGGGAGGGGGAGGTCTGGGCTTCTCTGCTTAGGCTGCCGGCCCCGGGTCAGCAGAAGAAAATGATGGATGAATGGATGGAAATTGTTAGAAAATGCACATAATGTCAAGCTTTGTCATCCAGAATGTTGAAAAAATGGGGTGTTGAGAACAGAATGAAATGCTGAAAACAGGAAGTGACCGAAGACGAAATTCCATCATTGTGTCATCAATATGTCATTCAGAGGGCAAAAACTGAAAATTTCTATCAAGTGATGAAGTGGTCTTAAAGTAGCGGGAGATATTTTAAATTTGAAAATATATTTTTTTTAAATGCATTTATGTTGCATTACAGTGTGCAATATACTGTATGCAGTATTATATTAAAAAAGCAAGCTAATATTTATTTTTAAATTAAAGTAAGTAAAAATTATTTAAAGAATCACTTATCACAGATACACAATAGTGTAAAAAAAGTGTAATTGTTTCAAAATAAATATCCATGAAATGGTAAAAGGACATTCTTATAGGGCTTTTCTACTCAGGCACTTTCTTCTGTGCCTGACTGCTCAGGGTTCAGTTTGTTGGCCAAGGATCCTTTAGCATGCAACATTGAACCATCAACCTTCTGATGTGCTCTAACTTCTGATACAGCAACCCCCAAATAAACATGACTTTGTGTGAAATCATATCTGAACATTCCGTTTGTAATTCTGTTAAATATATAGGAAAAAAACTATTTTAAATCTATTAAATATACTGACTTTTTAGATGCCCATTAAAAACCCACATTACAATTCATATAATCATGTAATTATAAACCCATTTATTATTTTTACAACAATACAGATTAAATCTGCAAGATTTTCACATACATTTATTTAATAAAGCCCCAAGATTCTGTAATTATTTTTACACACATAAATATATTTTATTTAACATAAAACCTCCATAAAAATAAGATTTTTTAAATTAAATCATAAAAAACTATCTCATTTACAGAAAATCATTCCACTAAAAATCACGTGTCAAACAATTTAAACTATTGGTTTTACTTGCCGTTCATGTAATTTTATTTTTTTATTTAATTTTTTAAAAACTACACAATGTTTGAATGACATTAATTAGAGAATGATGAAATTTTGTGTTACAGTGACAACTCAGTTAGGACACACTTAATTCCTTTGCACTGTTAAAAAAGTGACTGTAGAATTTACAGTAAATTACTGGTAGCAGGGTTACCAGTAATATACTGTAATATTTACAGTAACCTTACTGTAATTTAATTAAAGTGTTACTGTAATTTATTTAAAATTTGACTGTAATTCTATTAGTTTTACTGTAATTTTTTTTACACTTTTACTGTAAGTTCATTACAATTTTACTGTGATTTTATCACAGCTTTACAGTAATTATATTACATGGTTACTGTAATTGCATTATTTTCAAGTAAACAGTAAAAAGTTATTTCATACAGTAGTTTGACCCTAAATTGTAATTTCAACAGTAATTGAGCTGACTCTGCAGACTTTGGCTATTGCTAGTTGTTAAAAGTTAAATTTTCAACTTGCAACTTAATTTACCAAACTCAATAAATTTTTGCAAGTTTTCTAATTTCAAGCAAATAAAAGAACAATATATTTTAAAATTACTTTATTTTATTGTCAATTTAAAACCAACGAACTGAAGCATAACAAAATAGGACATGTTTTGCAATGGCAACATTTGCTTTTTACACACAAGTCAAAAAGATTTGCAACCAGTGTAAAAATAATCTGACAAGAATTGACCTAAGAATCATTATGAATTGATACATTTTTTTTAAATACATAAAGCCCACACTAATATTACATTGCAGACAACAAGTTAAATAACCTTTAAAATAAAAGTGCCAAAGGGTCAACAAACAAACAAACTACCTGTCAAACAAACAATGTTTTGCAAGTTTTTTATGTAAAATTTCCAGAGTCAAAATTGAAAAATGTCTTTGTCCTTTCCCCCCTTGAAGGAAGGAAGGAATCCAGCACTGTCAAATATTGAAGTTACATGTAACACACTGTAACAAATGCCTCAATGATTAATTGTCTAAACAAATAGACCACAACAGAAAACTAATTGCATTTTATTATAAAAAAAAAATTAAAAGTGCTGCATTTTAAATTGCTGTTTATGAGCCGTGCAAACCAAACAGACCTAAATTGCAAACATTTAGCCATCAAACCCTGAACACAGACATTTACTCAGCTGCTGCAGACAACAGGTACAGTTCAGGTTCTCTGTGAAACACAACCAAACAATCGCCCAGGAAAGAGGCCAAAGGCCAGCGCTGCCTTCTAATCCATCATCAGGACATTTTTTCTCAAGTTTTGCTTTCTAGTGTTCTCATCAATACTGGAAACATAAAATGAAACAAGCGGTCCATTCAGGTCACACAGGTAATCCAGCTCAACCAGGATGGCACATCTACGTTGCCATAAGATTTGCCATGTCTCCAAGCACCATTTCAAGAGTGTGGTAGAGATACCAGTAGATTATATTAGGAGAGCAAGAAATTCAATGTAAAATAACTGAAATACCATCACACAGAAATACAGAAATCTTCTTTTTACAGGACAGGAAATTTAAATTTATTGCTTTAGCTAAAAATCTAATTGAAATCTTGTGTATTTTTACAAATAATTTTATTATTAATTAAAAGGCATTTACATGTCTGCAGAAGGGCATCAGCTGATCCACGGGACCAACGTGTGCATCGTTCTGCAAGGATGAACAGAACAAAAACTGCCCATCCTTCAGTGGGACTTGTGCTCACAGCCCAGCACCATGCAAACTGATTGGCATTCCAAACAGAATACCATAACTAGCTGCTCTGCCACCGGCATCCCGTTCTCTTCACAAATCAGATTTCAGAGAATGATGACTGTCAGCCACCTGCGGGAAGTCTTCATCTTCTCTTTCTCATCTTTTGCTGGGATTTCTCTGGAAGAAGCATGCAACTGTTGAATTAAATACAAAAAATAAATACATCAAATAGAAATTAGTAACTAGCTGTGGACTATACTGCAATATACTTTATTCTATAATACCAATAAAAGCAGCACAATAGTGCTAAAAGCAAATTTGTGGTGAGTTTATGTTCGTCCTGCACCAGAGAAGGGTGCATGTCCAAAGAGGTTGAGCGGTAACTCAAAATGATTACATTTTTAATAATAAAAAATGAGTAATCTTTGTATCGATCGTGCATTTTATTCTGTAACAGCTTTTTGCACATGCATATGCACCTGTCATGAAGTGTGGAATGAGAGCTGTGCAAATTCAGTGCTCAGAACCCAGCAGGTTAAACTGAAACTAATATTTAATTTAGCTGGACGAGAAAAGAACAAGGAAACAGGATATAAATACACACAAGGGAATTTGTGCCAGTGGACAAAACTGGGAAACATGGCACAGCTCAAACTATTCAAGGCAATGATATAGGACACAACAGACAATGAGTACCAAAATAAAACAGGCAGGAGCACATGGAGGGAAGAACTTAGCTTATAATCCACATTAACGTTCTTCCTTTCATTTGGCTCTATAAAGGCTCCCTGAAAAGTCCCACACAACAGCAAATGAGACATTTGAAAACATTTTTTAACTGAGACTTTGGCATTGTGCCTCATTTTTGTGCAGCCCTTGAAAATGTATCCTTCACAGAAACACCAGCATTAGCTTTGTTAGCAAACCCACTCTCCTCATCATCACGAGAGGGAAGAGTCGGTTTAATAGTTTCAAAGTTAGCTGACACCACTGTTACCTGTATGTAATATAAGTCGTCGTAGAGATTTACTGCCAAGCTGGAGTGAGGACAGTATGTTACACTAGTAAGCTAATGCTACTGAGCTTGAGTTTGGTGTATTTGCCTTGCAGATGCAATTTGTACAGTTGTGTCTGCTTCTGATTATAAATGGTCCTTTTTCCTCACTAAAATTGTTTTTGCAACAATTTTAGGATATTCCTGCATTGGTCTTGTAAGGTCCATTTCAGTCTTTCAACTGATTTTATATATATGTGTGTGTGTGTGTGTGTGTGTATTAAATGATATTGATTCTGTTTTTAATATTGTAAGCCCATACCTTCACAGGCATTTCTGTTCATTTTACTTTAATGCAATTTTACCAGTTTTGGTAAAATTAAATAAAAATACACCATCTCTGAAATTACCATGATAAACCAGCACCCATAAAAGAAACTTTTTTCACCATTTTTGCAGTGAAATCTTACATAATTGCAGAACATATCTGTTAATTATGAACAAATCCATGTAAAGTTACAGAAACTCTGCTTCTATCATTTTTTTGTCCTCTTCAATCAAGGTGTCAAATTTTACATGTATTTACCACATCAGACTGGAATTTAACAGTTTAATCTTTTCAATAAACATAGCAGATTTGTGAAGGTTACATTTGCAACTGTATTTTTAGTGTTTTTGTGTGGCAAAAAAATACAATTTCCATTAAAAATGTAGAAGTAAATTTTTTTGTAATTTTAATGATATTTTTTATATTTAAAAAAATAACAGAAAATTTTTGTAAAATTTACAAGAAAAAGTCTATTAAATGACATTACAGTGTCAGTGACATCTCTGTTTATTTTTTGGCTTCACAAAATAAAACATGTTGGTAATTATTCATGTTAACTTGGTGATTTAGATGTTTCTTTTTCCTAAAGGTTTTGATAAGTACTAAAAATAATAATATGAGGGTAATTTGTCCTGTTGCAACTAAATTGTCTGAGAAGTGCATATTGCAGCCAGTCATCTTATATGAAATTTGACACGATATGAAATTTCCCAGTTCCCCTATTTTTGTTTCTTTCTACAGAGTATTTAGCTTTTTGGCCCTTCGGCCATTTAAAAAAAAGAAAAAAAAAAGATCTTTTTTGGGCCTTTTCATGGCTTTATTTGGCAGTTCTTGCAGTGGAGAGCAGCAGGGAGGCGGGAGGAGAAACGAGGAAGACGTGACAGGTTAGGACCGACCGCACTGCTGCACGGCACACATGGTTGCCGCCCTGGAACCCACCTTCTGCCCCTTTTGACCCAGGTTCAGAAAATTTTACTTTTTTTTTTTTTTTTTTAGGCAAACTATTTAATTTCCTTTAAAATGATAACACCAGAGTCTTTGGTAAGTGGCAAGATCAAATTAATCTAAAAGTGAAGGACTGTCTTCTCATATCTTGGCGCACAACTTTATGGATATAAACCTAAGATACCAGTCTTTTGGACATGTTTCTCCAGATTTACAAGCTTACCGTCATCCAGAAATATGTGCAAGAGTAAAAGTACAGCAAGAGCATAAGCATTACAGAGCTTACTGTCAGCATAACTATCTGCTTTCCACACAGATACACTTCATGTCACTAGTCTACTTATCAGACTAAAAGAACATAAGAACATGTGTCAGGTTGGCTTGTGGGTCTGTAGTTTGATAAATTTCAGAAGGAGGAACAATTGTGATTACATTGGCTTCACATGGAAGAAACTGGCCAAATTAACAAGTATAACTGAATCACAAGTTACGTTTGATACTGTCTGCAGAAGTTCTGTTTTTTCACATTCTGTTTATTTTTCATTCATCTGTTATGGAACTGTCTCTGTACTTGCTTTGTGAATGTTGTGAGTCATTTATTGGTCATTTTGCTTTTTGTGGTTACTGTGTTTTGTAGTGCTTCATTATTAATCATTGATATAGTAGACTAATGCTACAGCATGTTGGAACAGGATCAGCATCAAAATACTGTAGAGCAACCACATGCTACATACATATTTTATATATCTTAAATGCTTGGGAACATTGTGGACTCATGATTTGGTA
>VUQJ01038282.1:0-11305 GCA_015108635.1 Andinoacara biseriatus | reverse complement strand
GTTTGGCATTGGCACGAGTGACCAAAGGTTTGGCTATAGCAGCCCGTCTGTGTATATTGACCCTGTGGAGCTCCCGACAGAGAGTTTTGGTGGAAACAGGACAGTTGAGGTGCACATTTAATTCTGCCGTGATTTGGGCAGCCGTGGTTTTATGTTTTTTGGATACAATCCAGTTTAGCACCCGAACATCCCTTTCAGACAGCTTTCTCTTGCGTCCACAGTTAATCTTGTTAGATGTGATTCGTCCTTCTTGGTGGAATGCTGACATTACCCTGGATACCGTGGCGCTTGATACATCACAAAGATTTGCTGTCTTGGTCACAGATGCGCCAGCAAGACGTGCACCAACAATTTGTCCTCTTTTGAACTCTGGTATGTCACCCATAATGTCGTGTGCATTGCAATATTTTGAGCAAAACTGTGCTCTTATCCTGCTAATTGAACCTTCACACTCTGCTCTTACTGGTGCAATGTGCAATTAATGAAGATTGGCCATCAGGCTGGTCCAATTTAGCCATGAAACCTCCCACACTAAAATGACAGGTGTTTCAGTTTCATTGTCCAAGCCCTGTAGGTCTCTTTTTATGGGTGACTGTGGCAATCATGTCACAAATAATTTGCAAAAATGTCAAAAGATTTAAATAATTGCCTCGTGGAGATATCTTGTTCTGATATTTCAGCTTATGGTACAAAATATCAACATTTTTGGAGTGCAGACAGGACAATTGTTTATGTCCAGTGCAGGGGGGTCATGAGCAGTGGCTGCATAGGTTCATCTTATCGCATCCTGCGCAAAAGCTGCTTCAATCTTCCACTCTGGCCTGCCGTGGCCTCAAGCTCTGCCCGCCTCTGTCGTTCACTCCCTGGGCAGCGCTCGGTCCGAGGCCTGCGCCGACCGGCTGGACCAACACGATAAGACTAAGGCTGCAGTGGACACACACACATATATATTCAAAAACATAAGCTGCAAACATACACACATATACACTCCAGAGAAACACAGGCCAGCTATTACAGCAAGAGACTTCCATCTCTGACTCTCGCCTCCTCTTCACAAGCTCATTTTTCACCCACTAGCTCGGCTCCTCCTCATGCTGCTGTTTGTTCCTGTGTTTTCCAACACTGTGGGAGAGTGTATGTGTGTTTTTTCCCTTGTCTGTACCTTGACTAATGATCCAAATAAAATTATTCTGCTGTCTTTATTTATTCCCGCTGTCAGAGCTTTAACACTCAGACACTGTCACAGCCAGTAAATTTCTCAGACTACAGGTCAAGTTAACAGTTTGATACCATAATTTTCTTTAGTAAAAAAAAATGCAAAAGTAGTGCAATGAGTGAAAAAATGCGTGAGCTTATTATTATTTGTAGATTGTTTTTTAAAAGACTCAGTGTACAGTTTTATTGTACTAGGATAGGTTTTTGAATGTATCGGCCTCTTTTCAGCTCAAAAAGGTTGGATTTGGGCATAAAATGGTCCCAATGAGTGCTCTATCTATCTATCTATCTATCTATCTTTACACCTCAGAAAATGGTCAGGTACAACGGCTGGACAGACACTGAGGAAAAAGCAGCCAGAACTTTTGCTCAAGATCTCCTTGGTAGCAAAGCATGAAGAAATTAGGATTTGTGTTTGCACAGTACTGTATACTCAAGCGAATTTCTCTTGCACAGAGTGATAAAACGAAATCTTGTGACCTGACAAATATCTGTCCCTGAGCCACATTCAGCAACCGTGAATGTGTCTTACGCTGTTTAATGAATAGCTCACGAGCTACCGGCATTGTGAGAAATGTGAGGAAGGAGTCACGACTTTAATGAGGCAGAGAAGAAACTACAGGGGAAAAAAAAGAAGGGGTGAAGGCGGAGTCATGGCGGTCTACCATCCACTAACAAAAGACAAAGATATGAAGGGAAGAAAAAGAAAGTTTCTAATCAAACATTAAAAACATTTTAACACCTTCATATCTACGTTTCCCTCCTTTCTTAATTTTGTCTATTTAATTTCACCATCTATTAGTTTGTGGCAGAGTAGGGAAGAATGGCGGACAATAAGCGTCCCACTTGAAATGCCATTTGAGTCACTTAGGGTAATAGCTGATAGCTTCTCTCTTATTATCGACTGTTTTAATACAGGGGAGCGTGGCGAGGGACCAGTTCTGTATAATGATGCTGCGGTTAAGTGCTGTGTAGATGGCACTTTGAATGCTGCATCAGGAATGCATTTATAAATACTGATGAGGGCGGCTGATGCGCAGTGCTGACATCTCGCGTTGCACAGACGATGGCAAAGAAGACGAAAGTCTGTCCGTCCCGTTCTTTTGTCTCCTTTAATAAACCAATTAAGACAAACTTTTGGAGTTACAAAAGTTACAAAGAGTAGGTTTCATGTCTACTCCCTTTGGGCAGAAGAAATGGATGGATGGATGGATGGACAGATAGACTGAATCAACAGGTCAAAGCAGTGGGTTGATTTACTATATTTCATTATGTTTGGCAGAACTGTCATTCTGTGGAATTAAAGACTAAGTCTGAAATCAGAACCTATTCAAAAATCCATTCATCACTTATCCAGAGCCATTCTTTGTACATGTTGAAGGCAGGTGATCGCTTTTTCTAAAAAAAAAATTTCAATCAGCGCGCTAATTTGTTGTGTGCTACAATAGACATGAATGGCAGAAGTAGCTTCCGAGTCCAAAAAGTGAACCAATGCCAAAGTACTCAATCACTAGTTTTAAGTCTTATTAAAAACAGATGATGTTCACTTAGTAAATTATGGTCCTCATTATGCTCAAAATGGAGGATTATTATTATGCTCATTATTGTTACACAATAATTGTGCACTCTTCCTCAGTTTCACAGTGCAAACTGTTTTAAAATAAAGATGGTGACAGAATTAAACACTCAGCTCCAGGCTTCACAGCAGGATCTCTTATGGGTGATTTGTGCTGTCTATATTCGTATGATGGTTAAGTCAGTAAAAAACAACTTATGGAAGTTACTTTTCTGCCTGTGATCAATAGTCGTGACACTGTTTTTTTTTTTTTTTTTTAAATCTTTAAATGCAATCCTGGGTCAACTTTCACCCAGTTTATCTCTATAGCCTTCTCTGTCTCAGGACCAACAGGGTTATCAAAGCTCTTTGATGTGAACAGGGTTTTGACAAATCTGGGAAATCAAGATTGAAGGAGACAAGTGGATGCCTTTCTTGAGCGGCCATAGTGTTGTTTATTGTTGGTATTTTTTTGTCTATCATGCATTTTAATGTTGTATTTGTTTCGTTTGTATAGTTTAGGCTGATTTTGGTCATTGCTACATTGAGATCGGGCTCTCAGTCAAAGAGTATCACATATGGAAAGCCTGTAAAGGACCGCTTGACACCCAGCCAAGTAGTTTTATGTCCATAAACCTACCCAGTGAGGCAATGTGAAAATTAAAAAAAAATTAGTGAACACATTCACATATAAGAATGACTCTCAGGAGTCTTTATTGCTGCAGTAGCATCAAGGTCAGTGTGTGTTTGTGATAAAGCAGCAGTGCTTGACCCTCTGGGATGAGAAAACTTGCATAATTTGATATAATCTTAACCTCATCTTCTTCAAGAGTCTTTTGTTCCCCAGCAAACACAAACAGAGATCTACAATGATACAGAAAACAGTGTTTCCTCTCAGCAATGTTTTCAGCTTGAAGGATATTGGAGTTTAAAAAAAAACATCAGTATATTAGTAGATTCAGTATTAGACAATGTTGCAAATTGAACAACATATATGCTGTTTTCAGTTTATGTGACAGGCCAGTATAATTTGCTCAAGCTCTACATTTTTTTTACTTTAATTTGTTTTTTATTTTAAATTTAAATGTAAATTTGGTTTTTCCTTATAAGTGAAAAGTAACCTGTGTATCCTGTGAATAAGTCAAAAATTGTGTTGTCATTTTCACTCCTTTGAACATTCGAACGCTATTTGCTCATTAACAGCAGCACATGTATCCTTCTGTTATCTGTAAACACATGAATTTTAATGTAGAAACAGATCTAAATGGAGGTTTCAGATATCTAAATATTTTCCGTTATTAACATAATTTGAGAGGATTTTGCAGCCTTGGTAGAGGTGTGAACTTTACTTTGCATAACTGCATTTGGACAGAAGGCCTGCGTGCCCTTCCCCTCCGCTCTGAGCCTGACTGCAGCACTGTCAAATCATAAGACACAGCAGCGTTAATGATAACAAGAGGTAAATATGGACATACAGACATGAATAAATAAATGCACCTACACCAGTTGAGTCTCCATGTCTCTAATAGCTCGGCTCTTATGAAAGATTCATGAGGTTCGGGTAATGAGGTTGACATGGATTCCTCTCATCTGTGCTGCTGCTGCTGGATCTACATCAGGGCCGTCAGCTGCACAAGCCAGCTCTGATGTACGAGGTGGATCAGAGATAGACCTGACCCGGTCAGCCAGAACCTCATCAAATACGCTGAACATGCATGCACACTCACACACACACACACATTTGCACAGGGGGAGATCAGTGCCAGCAGAGATTGAATATGAATTACATGAATTCAAATTTGTCATGGTTTTGGTGAAACGGGGATTTTTTATTTATTTTTTTTTGGGGGGGGGGTCTTTGTGGAATGAATGAATGTAGAAATACAGTTTGTAAGGAAGAAACTGACACTAGATTGTAACAGGAGAGGCTCAATGCTCAAGCCTCGTATATAGATGCAGGGTTTTAACCTGATGCAAACACCAGGCTGCTGAAGGCTTAAGTGGTGACAGCAGATTTTTTTAATTTTAAAACACCCACAATGTATGTTTTTGGGGGGGTTGAGCCAAACTGGTGTCAAAATGTAACTGATTGGATCTGTGTGTGTATGAGTGCCTGTTGATTGATTTTTGTGTAACAGACTGATGTGCTACGTATTGTAAGAAGAAAGCACATGCAGATGCACGAGACGCGTGCTCTTTTAAACATGTGAAGCTATAAAGTGTAAGCGCTTCTATTCATTATGACTTTGCCTTGCTGTGGATCCTAATGCAAGAACTCGTCAATCATCACATGTCTTAATGGTATTTTTTTGTAATATTTTTAAACACAGGAAGCTGCCAGTAAGCAGCTATGGTTGTACCTGTGTGTGGTAAATTTCCACAGCAGAAAAACTGCACAAGCGAATGCAGCATTCTGCAGAATAAATACATATTAATTTCTTCTTTTCCTCCTCACTTTCATTTTGTCCACTCCGCTTTTTCTCCACAGTGTTGTTCCCCACATTCATCCTCTCCTTTATTTTCCTTGCATTATCTGTCCATCTTTATCTTCTCACCTTTATCTTCTTTTCTGACCTAAGTTTGAAAACTTAATGCCAAGGAAAATGCTTAATAGGAATGCAAAGGAACTGTTTCATATTATTAAAGCTAATTGGAGTCTTCAGAGTCTTTGCATGTAGAGAGGTTGAATAAAATATGTAAAATCATTCAGATGACCCACAGAGGATGCATTCATTAATCTGTATGGAAACTGCGAGCAGAGAACGTGAGCTTGCATTTCTTGGACTTACAGTGGAGAGATAAGTGTTACTGCTCTCATTACGCTGTAGTCATGATGTTCATTTCTTTGTACCGGGGCCGATGGGGCGCCTTCACTGTGCTGAGTCAGTTTGTGGTCTTAATTGAGTTCTCTTTCAGGTTGTTTGGCTCATTTTATTTTACAGCTTTATTCAGATAAGTGCTGCGATTGGAGTCTAGAGCCCCATCATGGTTCATATGCGGGTGTTTGATCAGAAGAACAGTTAAACAGATACATTATGCTGATCTGCAACACCTCCTCACAGAGTATCAGCACTCATTACCCAGATTAGTTAAAAAGTTTTGTTGGAATTATCAACTGAATTTAACAGGAGGGCATTTTTAAAGAAGCGGATGAGGTCATTTTCAGACACTTTAATTGATGATGGTGACTAAAATTTATGGAGTGAACAACATTCAGATATTTCTTCTTTTCCATATCCAATAAAATACACAGATCAGATCAAAGTTTGGCTGCCATCCCCCTTAAAGATAGCACTTTGTGCTTCTTCTTGGAACAGTTTTAACACTTTTTGAAAGTCTGCTATCTCCTCCACTGGGTTAAAATGTTAACTCTGACATGAGCTTCATGGAACAATGAAACTGGCAGGTAGAGCGGGTGGTGAGTGAGGATTGTGGGAAAGACCAGAATCCTCTTGGTCCTCACAGCACCGTCATCGCCTGAGATCCAGTTCTCATCACCAGCGGGGATCCTTAACATAAAACATTAGTTTGACACACAAATGGATATTTGCTCTCTACACAAGAGAAAGTGGTCATAAAGAAACCGTGACACCGACTGAAAAGTAACGGCTCAGAGGTCAACGAGTAGCTGACCTTGAAGGGGAGATTGGCCAAATTTAAATCAGGTGTGTTCTGAATACTTTGATAAGCGCCACCTAAACCAAACAGCCTTGCAGGCAGATCCGGCTCCAATAAACAAAGCATTTATTTAGATATTTTATTCTATGTGTTTACAAAAACCATAATGAATTAAGGCGGTGTTGTTTTTTAATCTAGTCACTCATTAACCTTTAGATTGATTTCTTTATTTTCTATTAAATATTTGTGTTGAATTAAATTGTCTGTGCCTCACCTATTCATATGATAACTGTAACGCAAATAAACAAAAAATAAGCACACTTTCACTTTGACACTAAAACCACTTACAGCCAGAACAGACTAATTATTTTCTTTATTTTCCCCAGGATGATTACTAATGTTTCATATGCAATAAAATCAGTTCTCTTTTATTGTTAACGTTACATAATAAAATGGTATATCATCTGTTAGAATAATAATTTTAGGGCTATTGAAAAAAAATAATAAACCATCAAATAAACTCTTTTTGTGCCAGTTCAACATCAATATTCATTTCATGCTGTCAATCAGCATTTTAGCAGCACAGGTGTGACTTATCTTTTTCAAATGTTGCTCTCTCTTCTCAGAGCTAAAGTCTCCAAATTGATGCAGCTCTTTGGATTGATACTCATGAATGTATTAATGCTAGTAAACAACAAGCATAGACTCCCGCCCGTCTGCCGGTCAGCTTCTTCATTTGCATTTCAATCTCTTCATCTGTGGTCCCCGTGTTTGCCCGCCTCTCTCTCCTCTCCATGTACTTACATCCTTCTCTCAGCTCATTTGTCTACTTAGGAGGAGCATCGAGCTTTGATATTAGAGAAGGCTTGAGCCCTCTAGCCTTAGTTGATAGATGTAAAGGAGGCAGGGGTAGATGGACAGCGAGGCAATGGAGGCAATGACAGAAATATCAGAGAGAGGTTGACAAAGAAAATAAACAAGAGTTTAATGAATGCTTGGTTGTATGACACTTAATGCTAATTATGACTGACAAAGTGCTATGCTAATATTGAAGCACAATGTAAACCGTATTAGCGACATTTAAAAGCAACCACAGCTAGAACCACAGATACTTCTGAGTCATCTACAGTTTATGGATGCAGCTTGCAAACAACTTTGCATACCGTCCCCTCATCCAGATGAAGCTCCAAAATAGGATGCTAAAATGCTAATGGCTCAGTTACTCTGAGTAATAAAAACACGATGTCAACCTCCATAGCGACTGTAGTATCAGACTCACTGGGCAGTGACTCCAGTGTTTTCTTTCTTTCTTTCTTTTGACTGATTGCAAGTTGCCGCAACAAATTTTTATCCTCTCCAAACAGTTGCAGTCCAACTTGGACTGACTGTTATCACTCTCAGGTTGGCTAAGGTTTGCCATCTAATTTATAAATGCACACAGATAGCCAAGACATTGCAATATATTTGAATCAGTCTTTGCCAATCAGCGCTGCCCCTCTGTGATGCTCAACCAGTTGAGTGTGACTCAGATGGTTGCTAACTGATTGATTGATTGGTTTTATTAAGAGACTCGTAGTCCACATATGCATAAAAAACAAAGACAAACCATACACAACAACAAGAGCAATAAAAAAAAAAAATCCTATAAAAGACTTGCATACCAGTGCTTCCACAAAGACCACTGGTATCATAATGCACTGGCAGAAGAGTGTGACAACATTACAATAAGACTATTCTGGGAGCTGCACAGACGACACATAAACTTATATATCAGATTTCTCATGAGTGCCTGAAATGTCCTGACATGTGCATTACAAAACATCTCACTTGCACTGCTGAACCTGGGTTTTTTAAGCAGAATTCTCAAAGAGTCATTATAAGCAACCCTAATCTTTTCCATGCTAGCTTTTTTGAAATTATACCACAAAGGAGCTGCGCACAGAGATGTACAGTATACTTTGAATAAACTTATCTTTACCTCATCTGGACACATATGAAATTTCCTCACCAGAGTGTTATCCTGAGCATACAATATGCGACATTGTCGATATATGTCATCATCATCACAGAGCAGATCAGTGATGAAGGGACCAGGATATTTAGTTTTTAAGCAAACATTTAACTTCTGCCCCAACAGCCAGAAGTCTGGAAAACAAAGGTCTTTGTCTGCTTTAGTCCTGCACATAAGCACAACAGTTTTCCGAGTATTGTATTGCACATCATCTCTCAACCCGTAATCAGAGCAGACTTTCAGTAACTGTTGAAAGCCAGCACTGCTAGGTGAGAGGACAGCCAGATCATCAGCATACATAAAGTGATTAATCAGAGTATCACCGATCACATATCCAGTTTTGCAGAGGTTTAATTGCTTCGACAAATCATCCATGTACAGGTTAAACAGGACTGGTGAAAGAAGGCCACCCTGACGCACAGCATTACTCACATGAAAAGAGGCAGAGATGGTATTGCCCCATTTAATCAGCATTTTCTGGTTAGAATACCAGTAAACTAAGATTCTTATTATGCTGTCTGGAACACCTCTTTGTTTTAATTTATTAAAAAACTTGAAGTGATTGACCTGATCAAATGCCTTAGAGGCATCAATAAACCCAATTAACACAGATAAGTTTTGTCTAATATATGCTTTTACTGTCTCTTTCAGGACGAAAATACAAAAATCTGTCCCCAGCTTGGCTTTAAAACCAAATTGATTATCTGTTGTCCAAAAAAACTGATTGAGACGATCAAGCAAAATTTTTTCAAGGACTTTAGATATCACACTAGCTAAAGCTATTGGTCTATAATTACGAAGGCTTCCAACCTTGCAAGTTTTGTCACAGGCACCAGGGTAACAGACAATAAGGGGTCAGGCAATTGTCCATGGGTCATAAACCCAGAGAAACACAATGTAAGCAGTATAGCAACTTTTTGACTTGCATACTTCAGATGCGCCGCTGAGATTCTATCTGAACCTGCTGCCTTGTTCTCACACAAATATGCTATAGCCTTCTGGACTTCAATAGGGGTGATTATCACAGTATCACTCTTAGCAATGCTTCCTGTTTCATAGAGTTCACTTTTAACACAGTTGAATAAGGCAGAATAATGTCCCAGATACACCATGTATGGTACTGGGGAGTACAGCAGCAGGCCTATTTAAAACTCTCACCTCATTCCAAAAGCCAATGACATTATTACATAGTAATTTTTCAGCCATGGAATCGGCTCTCTTATTCTCTTCACATTTGCAAATGTGTATAGCGGCATATTTATACTGTGCACTGATGAGTTTTTTTATAATCCAGAAGAGGCCCAACTCTTGGTCTCGCTGCTGTTACCCACATCCAATATGCCTGTTTAGCCTCTGCATGAAAAAGTCGGGCCAGTTACCTACCAACCTGGCCTGATTCTTTTAACCTTTACACCTGTAAGGTATGGTCTTGTGCCCTCAATTAAAGCACCCACAATACAAACATACACAATAAAAAGGTCTTTACAATGAGAAATATCCCTGCAATTAACATCGGCGCACACAACCATTTGTAGAGGAAGACTTATATTACTCAGAAGACGATCAGTTTCCATACAATATATTTTCAGGTCATCTTTTGAGAGTTTAGGCCATTGAAATTTAACCGTGGAATCTCTATTCACGCCCCATACCAACTCTGGCAAGCTTTTAATATCCAGCACCATTAAAAATGGAACATGATCTGACACAGAATACTCATGCAAAATTTCCATCAATTTCACAACAGCATGGGCATCAGCAGTGCTGATGCAACGGTCAAGCCATGAAGTTGTGTGCCATGCTTCACTAATGTAAGTAAAGCTATCTGCAGGTAGCAGAAGCTGACTGGACAATATGAGACTGTTATCATCACAAAACTGACTCATATGTTTGGCAAACAAAGAATGTCCATCAGATATAAAAACTAAGATTTATATCACATTCATATCACCTACTACATACACAGAGGTAGAATAATGCTCATTAATAAGGGAGCTTAGAAGAGCAAGTCTACTTAGATTAATGTCTTCATTCTGAGGACACTCATATGATGTATAGACATTAATAATTACAAATTCTTTATTTTCAACTTTTAAATGTACAGCAATGCACCAGTCAACACCAGTCCTGATGACATTTAGAAATGGATCCAGCTTTTTGTGCCATAAAATGGCTACTCCTCCTGCGATCCGTCCTCTCACTATACTCATAGTAAGATCCACAGTAGATTCACCAGCTCCACAGAAACAGTCATTAATAGAGTTCAATCTCCCCAAATCCTGCTTCGATAGAAAAGTTTCTTGTAAGCAAAGGATGTTGCATTTTTGCAACAATTTATCCACCGTCAGACGTCTTGCTCTGTCGCCTGCTGTATTACCGACATGCAGTCCCCGGCAGTTATTGTCATGCCCTCAGGCTGGTGGGTGTCCTTCCTCTCCCACTCTCTCTCTGTGTTTGTGTGTTGTGTGTGGGTGTGTCCGGGGCCTGCCTTGGAGGCGGCTCCTCTGGTCTCCTCCTACCTGGGCTGGGTCCACGGATGCCTTCTCCACACCTGCTCCAAATCTCCTCGTCACCCTGGCTCTACTTCAACCTCCAGCACCTCATCAGTCTTCGCTGGATCATTGATTGTCCCACAGTCAGTTTTTCGGCTCTCGCTATAACGACACCATTGATATTCCTTACCCTTGCTTAACGTGCCTTTTCCTCTGTGTCACAGATTCCCGTGCGTGGTCCTGCACGCCTGCCCTGTCGTCCCTGGAGTCTGGAGCCCGTCCTCGGCTTTTCCTGCCTGCTCTCTGGTGGCGTGCCCGGCGCCACATCCTGCCCCTCGCTTCCCCTTGTTATCACTATAAATAAAGCTGTCATCGTAACCCATCCTGCGTCTCTGCTCGGCCTGCCTTGTCAGA
>VUQJ01038280.1:0-12352 GCA_015108635.1 Andinoacara biseriatus | reverse complement strand
AATTTGGAAAATACTCTGATTAAATGATAAAGTAAAAATCAAGAGACATTTGTGCTGTGTGTAACTGAAGCCCTTGATCGATAAAACTTAGTGACTGAATCTTAAAAAAAAAAAAGAAAAAAAAAAAAAAAAAAAAAAAAACAAAAAAAAAAAAATCCTAAAGGATTAGAGATTACACATATGTATAATTCAACACTTCAGCATTATCAGGTTATATTGATCAACGATCACAACTTTAATTCAAAAGCTCCAAATAACTTAAAATGAACACCCCTTCATATGGAATAAATATGAATGGATGTTAATGTTGAATAAACACCTTACCCCCCCCTCCCCAAAAAAAAGCTAGAAAGTAATACACAATTAACAGTACTGTTGCTTTTCAGGTTATTTCCTCATATAAACGCACACGCAGACTTACGCAATGATCACACCTTGTGTTGACTCAACAGTCGGCAGAAAGAGCACATGGAATAAAATCTTCACAGTCGCAGGTCTGCTGCTCAACGCTGTGTGGTGTTTTGTGGAAGTATAATTGGTGTGCAAGCAATCCCAGCGAAGGATTCTGGGAAATGCAAATCCCTCTCCCACTCATCTGTCTCCGTGTTGTACACCTGAACAATACTTGTGACATTGTTCAGGTGCCAGTTGTAACCTCCGACGATGTAAATCTTTCCGTCCAGAAAGCAGCAGCCCGCTTCAGACTGCCCGGCTCTCATGGGATTGGCTGTGGTCCACTGGTCGTTCTCTGGAATGTAATACTCGACTGCCAGCACATCAAAACAACGGTCTACATGGTCCATGCGACCGCCCAGGGCATAAACCCGATCCCTGGTGCTGATCATGGCATGCAGCACTCTGGGTTCATTCATGGGAGCTCTAAAGTCCCACTGATCTGTCACCGGATTGTAGCAGTGAAGAGTTTTCTTGTCATCTAACGAGACACCATAACCTCCTGAGATATACAGCTTCTCTCCACAGGGAGTACCTGCATGACCCCAAATCCTGCGTTTTAACGGTTCCACATAAGACCACTCATTCTTCTTTGGGCAGTAACACTCTACAGATGACAGACTGCCAGATCGATTGCGCCCTCCTGTGGCGTACAGCTGTCCGTTCAGCACATTAAGCTGAAACTGGATACGAGCCTCCTGCATGGATGGGATGCGCAGCCATTGGTTCAGATGTGGATCATAGCGGAAACAGCTGTCTACCGCCCCCTCACCGCTGCGGTACTGTAAGTGCTGTCCACCGACGACGTACACAAAGTTATCGAGTACGGCAACACAAGCGTGGCTACACCCCGTGTCCATCTCTGTAAGCTCTTTGAACTGGCGGGATGCAACATCTGGAAGATAGTACACCTTGGTGCTGACTGTGCGATCGTTGTCAGTGTAGGGCGTTCCACCAAAGGTGATGAGTGACATGACGTCAGAGCGAATGAGTGTCCGCGAGGACTGCATTTCATGCTGTCGGAAGGGAAGGATCTGGTAATTGAAGGCCTCAAGGAGATACTGGCGACACTGAACATCCTCCACCATGATGTTCACTCTCTGAACACTGTCCACCAACTCTGAGGAGCGCATGAGGGGGAAGCGCACGTGGCAGAGGACGCTGCTGGCTTGAGCCCGGCGTGACTCGTCATACTGTAGCCACCTGATGGCGGCGTGGAAGAGGTCGATCTCACTACAGTTCTTCAGTTTGTTGCTTTGGAGGAAAAAGACGAGGCGCTCCATGGGAATGTGCAGGAAATCCTCCTCCTCCGCTATCTGGAGGAAGTGGCGAAAGGTGAAGGCGTCCACCGACTCCTTCAGGGAAGACAAGCTGAATGTGGTGGCCATCTGGCCGATGTGCAGGCATGTCTCAACGCTCATCGCTGACTTGAGGAACTCCTCACAGAGCTCCACAACAGGAACCATCTGGAGGAAGACAGCAGCTCCGAGGACATCCTGAATGCAGTCCAAGTCTAAAGTGACTTCTGCACTGTAGGCAAAGTCGATAATATGTTTCAGCCCACGGGCAGACAAACCCTTCAGCTCAATGGTATCTTGGTTTGACTCCCTCATGCCTCCTGTAAACATGGCTCTGAAACACAAGAACATGTCAGTAAACAATGTGATAATTTACATGTCTGTCTCTTCTGAAAGGACAGATTTCAAAACTCTTTTTGTTTGTTGTTCTATGACAGGGTCAGAGCAATTCTGTGTTTAAAAAAAAAAAAAAGCCTTCTTTCTGAGTCATTGTTTAGAGTCTGGTGTCTATGGCAGATGAACCGAAAACTATCGTGCAAAACAATGAGGTTTCTTTTGGCTGCATTTTTATGTTGTTCTCTTGTACAATTATTTAAACTGTGTTTAATTATTGTTTTAAAACAAATGTCACTTATGCACATCAGTCTACACTCAGGATTTTTACTTTTACAAATACACTGCTCAAAAAAAATTAAAGAACGCTCCTTAATTGGTGTATAACATCAAGTCAATTAAACATCTGGGATAATGAGCTGGTCAGTTAAGTAGCAGAGGGGATTGTTTCAGCTGCTTAGGGGCAACAATAAGACAAACCAGGAATGGTTTTACAGGTGGAGGCCACTGACATCCCCTCATCTTTTCTGGCTGTTTTTTCACTAGTTTTGCATTCGGCTAGGGCCAGTGTCATTACTGGTAGCTTGAGGTGATACCTGGACCTTGCAGAGATTGCACAGGTTCTACGTGGTGTATGACAATGTCTGGCTTCATATGGCAAGAGTATGCAGGAAGTGAAACCATTAACTGGCTCCTGACCTAAACCCAACAGAACACCTCTGGGACATTATATTTCGCTCCACCCAATACTGCCAAGTTGCACCTCAGACTGTGAAGGAGTTCAGTGATGCTGTGGAGATCTCCCAAGACACCATCTGCTGTCTCATTAGGAGCATGCCCCGACATTGTCAGGCATGCATACAAGCATGTGGGGGCCAGACAAACTACTGATTACCATTTTGAGTTGCTACAATGAAATTCTGGCAAAATGGACTAGCCTGCCGCATTATTTTTTCAATTTGATTTTCAGGGTGCGTCTTTGAATTCAGCCCTCTGTAGGATGATCATTTTCATTTCTGTCTAATGATGTGGCATCCTTTCCTTCATAACACATGTCCCAGTTCATATCAGTATCGATATCCAGCATGATTTTTTCCCCCCATTGAGATCTGATGTGTTTTCAAAGTGTTTCTTTAATTTTTTTTTTTTTTGAGCAGTGTATATTATTTAGCATTTCCCCCCATTCCAGCTAAGAGCTTCCAGTTATGAATACAAACTGGGTCTTGTGTTAAGTTTCACGCACCAGACTAACCTGAAGTAATCACTACAGGCGGCGAGCACTGCCTTATGGACCTGGAAGCGCTCCTCGTTGATGGCCAGCACGACGTCAAGTAGCTGGCCCTGAGCCCGCAAAACAGACAAGCCCTGAAGGAGGGTGGAACTGTGGCTCGGGGCTGAGAAAGTACAGCGCAGGGTGCTATTCTTGTTTGCCATACTGTAAAGAGAAAAAGGCCTCAAGTCACTCAAGTGATTGTTCCTTTTTTCAGATCTCTCCTGATCTTAATTTCTATACTCAGCTTAATTTTTCAGTTGCTAAAAGCTATTATAGGCTTTTCAAACATCCTGCAGTTGAAGAGATCAATATGTTGTGTCTGGTGAAAGTATCACTGTGATGAAAATGTAATCTAATCCGTTAGAGTCAGCCACGGGAAAACACATTCTGCACTGTTCAGTGTCTTTGCCTTAGCGAGAATGTGTCTGTACACTGAAGGCATTATGAGGGGAAAAGATATTGCTCTTACTGGACACGTTACTGCTATATATAGAAAACTGAAATCTATCCACCACAATTACAGTGGGTAACCGAGAAGCAAGTAGGCAATTATAACTGGTGGACACATTATTATCATAGGTGCATGAAAAGTCATCACTTTGCAGGAGGAATTACATCATGTCAATCCTCCAGGAACAGTCAGGTCCCCCTGACATCACCGCAAACACATTTACCCAAAGTAGAAATAACCTCCAATGAGTGACAAATATACATTAATAACAGCTCCTACATATTTTTTTGTTTGTTAACCCTAAACCTTAAAATCCCCTCTCTCTCTCACACACACACACACACAAAAAAAAACTTCAGGAATCAATAACAAATATGATAAAGAACCTAATAGGAGAAATGATGATGACTGGCATAAATAAAATATTTTCAATCCCAAAGAATGAAGTAATGAAGCAATGCGACCAGTATGTATAAAAATAATCCATAATAACTCATACTTTCGGGTGATCAAAAAGATTCATTGCTTTGAATCTTTTATGGCAAGTTCAAAAATAAAATGTAGCACAAATAGTTTCCTTTCCTAATCGAGACCTGCTCTTGAGGTTGCATTAGCTCATCGCACAATATCCAGCTAATTAATATTTAGTATGTAAAAACTGCAGGTTGGTGTTTGAAGGATGACAATACACAAAGAGGTGCAGCTGTGGAATAAATGACTTTACAATGACTCACAAAAAACGTTTAAGAGTGCAAGGACGTCTGTGGTAGTTGTGCATGTTCGTGAAATAAATAAATTCCAGTCAAATTTCCTCCCTCTTTGCAGAAAGGCACAAGGGCCTGGGCGTCTGTCAAGAAGGCAATAATTATCTGTGGCTCTGCATGCCAAAATGAAGAGGCAAATTCAAACTTATTTTTCTAAAAATAGGTTATGGGGAGAAAATAGGGTGGGTGGGGGAGTCTTTATTTATGGATGTATGAAATAAAATGTTATTTCTGTAACTGCCCGTGTCAGGGTAATTTTTTATTTTGCCAATAGGAAGACAACGAGTATTTCTGTTCATTCTCATGACAGCGTGTCCTGACTTCACTGACTTTATTAAATACACCTGCGCTTTCTAGTATGGTGTATTTCTCTCGGGAAAACCTCCACATTAAAATTCATTACATTTTTTGGTCTGTATTATTTTACGTCAGTATCAACATTTAAAAAGCAAGTCCAATTTTGAAAAAGTTATTTAATTCAACAAGAAAAAAAAAAAAGACTTTCCTCGGATGCCCTTACTGTTTTCTGGCGACAGTCAACGCGAACTAGCATTGCTTCGAAGTTGTGACCTATATATTAGTATCTCATAAAAAAATCCAATAAAATTCTTACAACACAACAGACTGTCTTACGGCTTCCTAGACACAACCCTTAACTTTTTTTCCCTTTGCTTTCTTGACAAACAGAGAAGACAGTGTTGATGCCTGGAGGCCCCGGATACCGCCTCGGTGTTTCCTTAATTTAAGCCGCGGCGCCGCACTTCGTTCGGACAAACTCGGATCGAGTCCTGAAGTCGTGGAAACTCCCATCGGGAAAACACGGAACACCCGGGACAACACTGTGGACTCCACGCGTCCTCACTCACCTGTTTTGCGTATGTTTTGGAGCAAAATCCCCACCATCCGACTCCGCCATCTTCTAGCACATAGCAACACGCATAGGGCATTTTCAACAGTGTTAACAGGATGCCAATCGCACGACTGGCACGTTCATGGCTTCATAAGTCTGGAAACAGTCTATTGTTCCAGGATGGATGACAAACAGCTGCTGCCTATGATCCTGCGGTGAACACCGTGGTGACCTCTCCTACCGGCTGTTTGCCGCACCTCCCTCCTCTATACCGGCCACTAGGGGGCGGCGGTGTCCCGTCCACAGGTGCTCCAGCTGAGGTGTCTTGACTGAAGCGCTGGTCCTCTAGGACACAATATTAGATTGTAAACAAACAGGAAATATGCATGGCCAGTATCAGTTAAGTATAGCTGTTTCAAATGTGAATATAAAAATATGTCGGTTGCAAAGCGAGTATGTAAATAATACGATTACATATGAAGTACACAACACAGTTTGGGGCCTCCTTCGTCAGGTTTTGTGTTTTACTGTGCGGTAAATGTTTTGGTGATAGGTCTGGAATGCAGCGAGGCCGGTTTAGCACCCAGATTGTGAGACTGTGATTTGACATTGTTGAGCTGAAATAAACAACGCTTTCCATGAAAACAGTGACGCTAATTTAAAAAATGTAAAAACAAATAATCCCTGCAATGTTTGCAATACAGTGCATAGAGGTGGCTGTGGCTGAGAAGGTCGAGCAGGTTTTCTACCAGTCGAAAGGTCAGTGGTTTGCCCCAGCTATTCCAGTCTGCCCGATGCATCCTTGGGCAAGATACTGAACCCCAAGTTGCTCCAGTGCATCCATTGGAGTGTGAGTGTGGGCATAAATGTTAGACAAGGTACTTAAGTGTAGAAGAAAAAAGCACCTGTACTGTATGAGTGTGTATGTGATTGGGTAAGTGAGGCTTGTAGTAAAAAGCGCTTTGTTGAAGTAGGAAAAACACTATATAAGTATCAGCCCATTTACTATATGAACTAATTGAATTATTTCATACATTACCTACTATGTGGAGGTATGTGGACATCCAAAACAGACACTAATCCAATTTATATGATACAGAAGGCTGAGAATTATAAATGGATCAAATTATCATGAACCAACTAAAATGACTAAAATAAAATTATTGCATGCTTTATGATTTGGTTCAATTTAACAGGGCCCAGAATAGCAAAATAACATCCATCGATCGATCCATCCATCCATCCATCCATCTATCCATCCATCCATCCATCCTGTTGGGGGGGTTAATCCCAATTAAATGTACTGCGGTGCCCATCAGTCTGTGATCCCCAGAAAAGACAATTTACAACCTAAAGGTAGATGGGCTGCAAGAGCAGTTTCACTGCAAGAACAGAAAATTGACTCGTATATATAAGAGGAGGGTTAAAGATGCCTAAATTCAATACTGTGTTGCATGGCTGACTTCACTAAAGTTAAAACTGAACCCGAAGCCTTAAGTTTAAGAATAGCTGGGCTGATCAATACTGAAACTCAAGATGAAGTATGAACAGCATGTCACCTTGCTTTATTCATGAAGACACTATGGTATCCTTTGATAGTATTTTAACCACGGGTATTGTTTATCAGATTTTAGCCTACCCCTTGTGGTTAAGACAGATGATTTTAATCTCTGCGGTGAGAAGGAAACACAAGAGAACAGAGATGGAATAGAACAAAGTGAAATTCGTGCATCTTTGATTCTTAAAAAATGAACTAGGGAAACCTTTCTTCTTCCAGTTCTGGGAATGTGAAGTATAGCGTGGTGGCAAATGCTAATAGTCTGTCATCACTTTTTGAGAAATAAACAGGATACATTCTAGTCTGAACAATGTAACTTTCGATCTGAATACCACAGAAGTCTCTTTAGTAATGAGTAATGTGGTCTTTCATGAGCTACCTCTTTTAAGGTCATTGGGGTTTTTTGAGACCACTTCCTGTCACATCATTACCTCTCAACAGGCTCACATTTACTCTGCTCAGCTATCATAAACACAGCTTCTCTGTCTTTCCTCTCACGCTGCGCTGACCAACATAAGTTTTGCTTTTTCCTGTCATTGCACAAAAATACTGTGAAAAGTGTTTCTTATGCTTTAAATAATAAAAATCTGCCTGTATACATGTATAAATGTATACAATTGAAGTTAACAATAAAAACAAAGTGCTGACTGAAATGTCATTTGTGTTTTATGCATTTGAAATTTTCATGTTGTCGCAAGATTAAAAAAATAAACTCAGCAGAAACTGATCCTGAGGCCAACACTGATTAATACAAGAACATTTTCTTTGGGATAACCTGAAAATATTTCCCCTACTCTAGGGAGGCCATTACACGAAAGAAGGAAAGTTAAACACTCTCATGCTTTGTGTTTTAAAAAAATCTTTCTTAATACTTTCTTGAGTTTTTATATCTTTGATCCCCTGCTGAATTTGTATCTTTGCTAACTTAAAAAGAAATGAAGTGTCTGATTTCTATGGTAGTTTCATTTTATTAAAGAGAAGCAGAATATCAACGAGAAATCCAGAAAATACACAAATAAAAATTAGAAACTGATAGATTTATGTCACTCAGTGAAACAAGTATTTGATCCCCGAGCGAAATTTGATTTCGTACTTAGTGCTTTGGTACTTTGTGCTGTGATGCCAACAAGTCTGAAGTTAAATCCACTCAAGGCAAGTCCGTCTTCATATCAAACACCAAACCGTTCTTGTATATCAACATTGCAAGCTCATTGTCCACTTGTTCTAGATCTGCCATTTCTCCTTCTTTGGAGCTCCTCTGCGCCTCATCTGTAGAGCCAGGGCTCAAAAACTCATCACTGCATCCTTCGGAGTCACTCCTCTCATGCTCCACGTCCTCGTCAGTCTCATCGCCCCACTCGCCTCTGACGACAGTGGCATCATCTGCTTCCTCAGAGATGGATTTACCCTCTGAATGAAGCTGGTGCAGCGTCAGCTCATGATGCACCTCCTCTTTCTTCTCCAAGATTCCCTGTTTTACCACAGTAACAGAGAACAGATTTAGGATTAGAATCAGAAGTGTCAGATGCACCAAGAGCAAAACCTAAAGTTTCTCAACGTAAAATTGTGAAAACTTTGAATATCTCATCATATATTGTTCATAATCATTATAATCATCAAAAGATTTAGAGAATCTGGAGAAATCACAAGTGACGAGGTTGAAAAGCAGTGTTGGATACCCATGATCTTTTGGCTCTCGGGCAGTTCTGCATTAAAAACAGACATGATTCTGTCATGGAAATCACTGCATGGGCTCAGGAACATTTTCAGAAAGCACAGTTCATCGTGCCATCCACAAATGCAGATTAAAGCTCAGTCACGCAAATAAGAATCCATATTTGAACATGATCCAGATACACTGTAGTCTCCTCTGGGCCAGAGTTCATTTTAAATGGACTGAGGAAAAAATTGGAAAACTGTTCTGTGGTCAGATGTTTAAAGATGGGATGCTACACAGTTGTAAACATAGCCCTGTCCCAATTTCCTGCCATCAAATTCAAATCTAATTTATTTCATGAAATAGTAAAATGTCTCAGTTCAAATATTCAATTTGTTTTCTACTGCGAAAAACATGCAAATCTCATAAATCCAATTATGACTGTAAATCCTTGTAAAATGTGGCTACTGTTATTAAAAGAAAAAACATTCTCTTTGTTCACAAGTTAACGATTGATTTGTTGTTTCTCTAACCAAAAATAAAAGTAAAAAATAGAATTCAGCGAGCTACGGTCCCACACGGGACTCATGCCTCAGTCTGCGGAGTGAAAATCCCAAGAATAACAGGCAGTCTCACGCTCACTGTTGACACCCTTGCGAATGGACGCACACAGCAAAAAAATGACACCACAACTGTCTCGTTTTGGTTTGTCATGCACAAATCTGAGACTCTCAGGTGGCACAGAGTTGAAACTGGAAACAGCTGAAAATGGTGGTACGTTCTGCAGAACATTTAGAAAAATTGCAGCCTCTATTTCCTGTTTTGACTTCTTCTGTTCCTATTACAACACTGATGTGGGAACCATAACCCTAACACCTATTGTTTAGGAGACTGCAGCGAGTCAAGCACGAGTAGAAATGGATCAACACATGAAGCTGCATAACTGCATAAACAGCATAATGTGTGCAACATTGTTGTGTGTTGATGTTAGGCAGAGCTTTACAGACCACCATCTACAAGTGCTGTGTACTGTTAGTGGGGGGCGATGGCAAAATTACATGAAAGTAATCCTGTTTGTGTTTGTGCTTTTGCTGTTCTGTTTGCCAAGAAGGAGACAGAAGTCATAATTTGTAAAGTTCTTTGTGCAGTGAAACCAAGTGTTGAAAACAATGAAAACTCTCCCCTGCAGCCATGGGCTGTTCTTCCTATCCATGCTTTTTTGATTCTTTAATTTTAATTTTTTTCCGTGCTTCTCGCTTTTTGAAAATGGACTGAGGCAAAGTGGAAAACTGTTCTGTGGTCAGAGAAATTGAAATCTGAAAGTCTTTTTGGAAAACATGGACCCTCTGTCCTCTAGACTAAAGAGGAGCGGGACCATCTAGCTTGTTTTTTTTAGCACTCAAAAACCTGCATCTCTGATGGAATATACACAGGTTTTAGAACACTTTATTAGGCTCCCATCCAGAAGACATCTTTTTCAGGGAAAGCCTTGCATATTTCAGTAAGGCAATGCTAAACTGCACACTGCAGCTATTACAACAGCATGGCTTTACAGTAGAGTCTGGGTGCTGAACTGACCTGCCTGCAGTCCATACCTTTCACTAACTGAAAACATTTACAGTAGAGCATCATGAAACAAAAAATGTGACAAAAAAGACTCAGGAATGCTGAGCAGCCAGATTCCTATGGTGTGAATTTGAACATCCTTTGTCACATCGTTTTGGAGTTATTGTGTTCACAATGTTGAAAGTTGGGCGCTCACCCTCCCAGCGAGGTGACAACAACAGGCTGAGGGGTTAAAAGGCACAAGATTGATTAGTTTCCTTTTCAATCTTTTCCCCTGTTTGTTTGCTTTCATAGCATACAACAAATCAATTAAAAGGACAGTTAAAACTGAAAATTTGGTCGGTGAGGTTTTTTTCTTTAATGGTCATTATCACCTATACATATCTACGTTAGGATGTGTCAACATTTTAAGGAATCAGCAATACTTTTTGACCAATCAATTATACTTTTTGGATGCTTTTTTAAAAAATATAACAAACTTTTTTGGCTTTTCATTCACAGTGTGGGTAATGTTTGGCAATGTGCTTCTTTTATCACAACATGTATAAAAGTAAGTAATGTACTTACTTACTTACTTATAAAAATAGCCAACAAACTGCACTGGCCCAATATACACTTTATTTACTGTCTCCCTGACACAATATAGACACAGTCTATAGCCTGTGTAGACCATAGCAAAGTGTTCCTAATGAGTTGAGCTGATTTTTGTCATCAGTCTTTTTGCCTTTTTCAATATAAAACACTTTTGATATCCCGTAAAAAATAAAAAAGAAGAGGACAGTGGTCAAAACAGCAGTGAGTAGAACACAGGGACTGTGGCTCCACACTTCTCTTACACAGTCTACAGTTCTGCTGTTTGGTCAAATGAAAAGTCTGTGGTTTTGCCACATTGGTTTTCAACAGATTTGTTACAGAATTTGCTGGGAAAAGGTTTGCTCAAAGCTTCCAGTCACACCAGCTACTTTTCTAATGAATTACACGCCCACTTACCCAGCACACACACTCAACTTCTCATTAATTTTGCAGCGTTACAAAAAAAACTGTCAGTGTGGTTATAGTACAGTATCCCCTTTTGCTTTTTTGTGTTAAACTTTTTGGTGATAAAATTGTTGTTTTACCAGTTCCCATCAATCAGTGCCAAACAATTCCTAATGACAATGTAAAACATATTTCTAGAAATGTTTGCAAATATATTAAATTTAAAAAAAAAGTTTACAAAAGTATTCACACCCTCAATTCAACACTTTTTAGGAGTCCCTTTCGCTGGTTGGTAATGGTCAGGTGATGAGTGAATAGTTGCATTTTTGACACTTTTTTTTTTACACATTTTTGGAGTCCTTTAAATGTAGTTTAGCAAACTCCACACAAGCTGTCACATGCCTTTTAATCACGAGTGCCTTCTGTCCAGCTGCTCCGCCCCATAGAACTGATTCATGGAGTGTTTCTGATTTTTGTCTTTCCATCAGGTTCTCCCATCTCTGCAGAGGATCCATGAAGCTCTGATAGACTGCCTCTTGGTTGTTTTGTTTTTTTATCACCTTCAAGGCTCCAAGGATCCAGCCACAGATCTAATGACCAAGAGTTCTTATGATTTAAAACTTGTTCTATTTAACAGTTACAGAGATCAATGGCAGATCTCTGGAAATGATTTTATCCTCTTAACCTTGATCTGTGTCTCGTATATTATTACTCAGGTCCTAAGAGAATTCCTAGGCCTAAATTTGACAACATTATATGCATAAGTATTTGCCTTTCTGATGTACAGGGGTGGGACAATGAAACGTCTTTGTGATGTATCAAGAGCCACGGTATCCAGGGTAATGTCAGCATACCACCAAGAAGGACGAACCACATCCAACAGTATTAATTGTGGACGCAAGAGGAAGCTGTCTGAAAGGGATGTTCGGGTGCTAACCCGGATTGTATCCAAAAAACATAAAACCACGGCTGCCCAAATCACGGCAGAATTAAATGTGCACCTCAACTCTCCTGTTTCCACCAAAACTGTCCATCGGGAGCTCCACAGGGTCAATATACACGGCCAGGCTGCTATAGCCAAACCTTTGGTCACTCGTGCCAATGCCAAACGTCGGTTTCAATGGTGCAAAGAGCGCAAATCTTGAGCTGTGGACAATGTGAAACATGTATT
>VUQJ01038277.1:6497-20496 GCA_015108635.1 Andinoacara biseriatus | reverse complement strand
AAAGAAGTAATTAATTAGCGATGCTACAAAGAGAAAGACATAGGAGATCATCTGTAAAGGATGGAAGGAGCTTACCTGTCTAAACAGTAAAGCCAGTGTAAAAGTGCATTAATGGCCAGCACAGGGCGAATGCTCTAGCTGCAAAAGCAAGCCTGGCTGCATAGAAGTGTACAGTAAAAACAACCCATTAGGTTCTTGATCTGGGACCTCAGTAAACATTTTCCTGATGAGTTCATGGCCTCAACGGTCTACCCACATACACTATAAAATATAGACGTAGGTTGCAGTTCTGAAAAATGAAGCCAATACAGAAGTTCTTTAAACTTGTGCTGTTACTGAAGGCCACTGCATAACAATAGCTGTGGTTGCAAAAAGCCTTCCAGTCCAACAGAAGTCTCAGTATGCTTCAAGAAGACCCCAAATACTCACTTGAAGGTCTGTTTTTTTTTTTTTTCTTTATTCTGGACTCTACTAGACGAACTTTGCATGATGCACAGTACAAAATAATGATTGAGATATTTAAAACTATGTTTCTTACCGCCATTGTTTGTATTGACCAGTTATTGGCATATAGGGAATTATGGAGATTCTAAATATCAAGTTACTTTGACCTCTGACCTCTTCTTCAAGGTCAAATACAATCAAACTTTCGTCTTCTATCATCAAAACGCAGCTTAAAATTCTGCTGCCTTTGTTTGTATTGGCAATATTTAGGAGATGATGTTGGTTAAATACTGTAGATACTAAATATCACATTATAGTTTGCATCCAAACATCCTGTTACATTTGACCATTGACCTCACTTTTACATTTTACATCTGCCTGTTTAAAAAGGAAAGAAAGAAAGAAAAATATTGACAAAATATAATACTCTTCCATTAATGTAAATGCTTCCCAGGGAGTGAGCTGTCTTGCAGACATTGTGCTCTTGCAGTGATTCTTGTATCACTATATTTTGCTTCCAAGCTGCCCAATTTTCTTTTAATGTTTTAGTTACTCAACTAAACTATTACTCAAGAGCGCTTGAGCAATAGTTCTCCAGGCTTTCTGAAGGTCTTTCAGAGTGTTTCTTTGGACATTGGCCAATTTTTCACTTATTTTCAGTTCAGTCCTTGTACCTCACCATTTTCAGAGGAATGTTTTTGTTTGTTAAGCCACTGAACACTGACCTATGAATCATTCAAGGATTTAAAAAAATGGCACCAAACTCAAGATACGGTATTTCCATGTATGTTTGCATTTCACACATTTCAGTAAATCGCTGCATCTATATCCCATTTTCCAAGAAAAAAATATATATAAAAAAAGAGGGGTGGCTCAATACTTGTGCATAGTATTGTACTGGTGCACAGTGGCACTCCAATAGTAGTGATAGTAAAATATTTTTTAAGGCCCGCAGTATTCAAGATAACAATTATGAGGCATGAAGCCTCTTGTGGGTCATGTTAGCTCAGTTCACTTACAACACGCACCTGCTAGGTCCAAAATATTTCTACTTAGTGAGGCATATGTTGGCAACACTGGTACTTCAAGCTTTGCAATTTATGTTCAAAGAGGACCTGTTAGACTTAGTTTTAATATTTTTGTTCTTGGATTCTATTAGACCAGAGTTGCTATTAGAATAGCAGTTCAAAATGACCCTTATTTATCTCATACTTCTCATCTGCTGTCATTTAAGCTATTTTTTTTGCCCCTCAAATATAGAGACAGTTTAAATGCCAGGTGGGGGGAACATGGTAACTGAGGTTACCAGGGGTGACTGTTAGAGATATGACATCATCCAGAGGAAGGTAGAAAAAACAAACAAAGAAACAAAAACAAGCTGTTGACTCACAGGGCTTACTTGCACATACACTGACCTCATTATTTGAAACTTGTTCAATAGAAGCATCAACTAAGAAAAAATATAACAGTTCCCCTTTTGGAAAGCTGGCAGCAGTTTATTAAACTAAAATACATAAACTGGGGGGAAAAGAGCATTTTAGGCATTGGATTGCCATTAAAGTGTTATCAATAGATGCTCAGGTGCAGAGAGCTTGTTACGATTGCCTGCCGAGTGGGTGCAAGCTAATTGCTTGATGTTGAGCTGTAGCGAGGATAGTGGGGTGTCAAATGCACTTCAGGTGCAAATTTGCACTCTGTTGCTATGTGCCATGGATATTATTGTGTGCCTGCTGAGGGCAATGTGCGAGGGTGGACTATAAATTCCTCAGAACTGTGAAAGAACGTCTACTTGCTCTGAAAACAAAAATTGATATATTGATCTGTGTTGCTTGCATTTTGTTGGGTAAACAGAAGAAGATGAATGGATGGATTATAATACAAACACTATATTGCCAAAAGAATTCAGTCATCTGCCTTCACACGCATCTGAACTTAAGTGACATCCCATTCTTAATCCATAGGGTTTAATATAACGTCAGAGCTTCAACTCTTATGGGAAGGCTTTCCACAAGGAGTTTTCATGGGAATTTTGATCATTCTTCCAGAAGAACATTTGTGAGGTCAGACACTGATGTTGGATGAGAAGGCCTGGCTCACAGTCTCCACTCTAATTCATCCCAAAGGTGATGAGGTTGAGGTCAGGAGTGTGTGCAGGCCAGTCAAGTTATTCCAAACTCTCTCATCCATGTCTTTATGGACCTGCTTTGTGCGCTGGTGTGCAGTCATGTAGGAACAGGAAGGGGCCATCCCCAAACTGATCCCACAAAGTTGGGAGTATGAAATTGTCCAAAATATCTTGGTATGCTGAAGCATTAAGAGTTCCTTTCACTGGAACTAAAGTGCCGAGCCCAACTCCTGAAAAACAACCCCACACCATAATCCCCCCTCCACCAAACTTTACACTTGGCACAATGCAGTCTACCATAACTACCACACCTACACTCGTCCATCGGATTGCCAGATCGAGAAGCAATTCTATTCAATTCCATTCAATTTATATTGCAGCAAATCACAAAAAACATTTGCCTCAAGGTGTGAAGTGTAAGGTGTCTGCAGAAAGTTTTTTTTTTCTCTTCCCCCCCAACCTCCCTGTCTAACTCTGCTTTTTTACCTGAGAAGTACCAGAAAACTGTAAGGTCTGTCAGCAATCAGTTATGACAACCTGTATCAAAACAATTGTAGTATTTGCAATTTGGCTCCCAGACAGCCTTGGATGGCTGTATATCTGGAGATGTAAACAGATGCTCTACACCCTCACCCCATGTTGTCACCTGTGTGAACTGGTATCCTGGCGATTAAGGCTGACTATTCCATCTTATCATGAACTGCTAGTCGAGGAAGCTGGCATGCCACCACAGTATTCTGGCTCACTCGTCTCCCCTGGCACAGCCCCTCCCCACCCTAGTGCTTTCCAGGCTTTATCCCATGCTTTGATTGTGCTATTATGCTTTGCTGAGGTGTTTTTTTTTTTTTTGAATCTCGTATGATGCTCATAATGAACACAGTACGAGATGAGTTTTTTAACCTACCTACCCTCATGTTTGCTCTTATGCTTTCATCTTTTGTAATGGCAGCGTTTCTCTGTGAGGCTGCAACGTCGCAGTTCACTTGTCTCCCTATGTTTGTTATCTGTTTTGTCTCTGGGTGAGTGTTCTGGAACCTAATTTCCCTGACGGGACCTTCCCCAAGGGATCAATAAAGTTTAATCTATCTATCTATCTACATATCACTCCAGAGAGCATGTCTCCACTGCTCTAGAGTCCAGTGACGGCGTGCTTTACACCACTGCATCGAACTCTTTGTATTGTGCTTGGTGATGTAAGGCTTGGAACCATGGAAACCCATTCCATGAAGCTCTCTATGCACTGTTCTTGAGCTAATCTGAAGGCCACATGAAGTTTAGAGGTCTGTAGTGATTCACCCTGCAAAAAGTTGATGACCTCTCCACATTATAAGCATTTTATGTGGCCCATCACATCATGGCTAAGTTACAGTCGTTCTCAGTCTCTTCCACTTTGTTATAATACCACTAACAGCTGACTGTGGAGTATTTAGTAGTGAGGAAATTTCACGACTGGACTTGTTGCACAGGTGGCATCCTTTCACGGTACCACCCTGGAAATCACTGAGCTCCTGAGGGTGACCCACTCTTTCAATAATGTTTGTAGAAGCAGTCTGCATGCCTAGGTGCTTGGTTTATACACCTGAGGCCATGGAAGTGATTGGAACACCTGAATTCAATGATTTGGATGGGTGAGTGAATACTTCTGACAATATAGTGTATGCAGTACAGCGACATGAATGGGTAGTAGGACATATAATATCCTATAGTATTTGGAAATTAAAATAAAATTTGCTTCAATAAAGTGGCTTCTAAATGATCCAGCAATGCTGGGTTTTTTTTCTTTTTTTAAATTGAATGTATGGCTATTTAAGTAGTTGGACTTTTGATGTGTGACAGTTTTAATCGTTTGGTTCAAAGTAATCTTAACTCTACTCCGTTCTTCTCACTTTGTGGCAACCACTTAAGAGACATCCTTTCCTCTCCTAAAACAATACAATAGATTTTTTTCCAGTTTGGAGTGGAAGAATTGGCTCATGCAGAGCTCAGCTCATACTTACAGGATAAATTGGGGTGCCAATGCAAGCCAGGTCTTATCGCCCAAAATCATCATTGAGCCTCACAAATGCAGTTGGAGCTGAATGGGAGCAAATCCCTGCAAGCAGGCTCCAAAATCTTGTGGGAAGCATTCCCATAAGTGCAGGAGCTGTTATATCAGCAGATTAATTCTCATGGTTTTGGAATGAAATCATATAAGGGAATCACTTTTGGGTGTCTGCTAAGATCATACCTCTCCTTCACCCTTGAGTGAGCACAGATTTTTTTTTTTTTTTTTTGTCTCCCTGTCCAATATCTCTTTGAGCTTTACCTGTGCCATGTGACCACGGGGTCCGGAGATCCGGTAGTAGTGCAAGTAAAGGTGACAGATTCCTGGTAGTCAGCTGTGGCATTGAAGGACTGCTGGAAAACTGACAACACCGGAGGGACTGCAGACAGAAAAAGAGAAGAGGAAATAACGCATGCCGTCATTAGATTCCGAGAGTTAATAAAATCATCCCGACTAAAAGCTAAAATTGGACTATAATCTAGCAAAAGATTCAGTATTCATAATGCTACCTGGTGCAGCATTTTCAGAAGAAGTAAATAAAAGATTTTCGTGAGGAATGAATTGGCCTCGCGAGTGGCCTGTATGCAGTCGCTGGAAAATGCTACTTCTGCTGGTAATCCCGCGGGGATTTTAAATGACATTCTGACCCAGCTTTGGTAAAAACACAAAGGAGCCGAACACACTGACGTGAAGCCATTATTCTATTGTGCGCTTCAGAAATGCTCTGCTAAATCTATATAAACAATAGCAAGAGAGAAAATGTGTTTCAACATAAAAAAACAACTGTGAAAACTAGCGGTTGTCTTTTGTGAATAAACCATTCCTGTCAAGTGCTCGAGCTCCAACAATTGTTCCTCTTGTCAGGCCAATTTCTGCAGAATCAGAAGCAGAAGTGCACTGCTGCCCTGATTTCTGGGTCTGTGGTTTGAGGGACATGCTAATACAAGCTCATTTTAGGACCACAAATAAAGAAAATTGAACTCATTTTTATCATTCAGTTTGTCTTAAGGCTTCTTTGGCTTTTTGGAATCAAAGTGAAATACGACACGGACATCCTGTGACACATCTTTAAAATGACCACACAAATCATATTTATATATTTCTGTTTATCACATATGGTTCATGGATTCAAGTACCTGGGTCATGATTTCTAGAAAGAGACAGTGCTGCTGAGCTGTGGGATTTATTTTGGGGGGGTTAAGCAATACAAATTGAGTGCCATCTAATATTGTATCCAAGAGGAAGCAGATATTCTTGAAGTCTTATATAATGAGCTGGAAGATAATAAACTAGATGGATAAAAAGCACCTCAGGTTTGAAGATTGGTACATTTGACTTTGGAGTGAACTGTTCCTTTATTTGCCTCCATCTAAACAGAAAAAACATCAAAATGTAAATATTTCAGACCAAGAATGAAGGACAGAATTATACAACATGGTTTCACACTGCAGATAATAATGTTTCAAACAACCATGACAATAAAGGACCTCTGTTTACTGAGTGTATATGACCCTTATATATCACTAAATATATGAAACACACACAGACAGACACATAAAGGCTAGACCAAGAAAAAAAAAACAAACAAAAAAAATTAAGTTTTCAAAGGTTTCCTCGCAGTGTGAAATACTAACTACACCCCATGATTCAGTAGCTTGTAGAACCACTTTTAGCAGGAATATCTCAAAGTCGTTGTTTTCAGTATGACTTTATCAGTTACTCACATCACTGCGGAGAAATTCTGGCCCACTCTTCTTTACAACATTGCTTCAGTTCCTTGAGATTCATGGGCATTTATTTATGCACAGCTCTCTTAAGGTCTTGCCACAGCATTTCAATCAGGTTGAAGTCTGGACATCGACTTGGCCATTCTGGTCTAGATTTGCTGCTACAGTATACTTGGGATCATTGTCCTCTCGAATGACCTAATTTCAGCCAAGCTTTAACTGCTGAACAGATGGCCTCATATTTAACTCTGAGGAGTTCGTGCATGACTCAGTGACTACAAGGTGCCCAGGTCCTGTGACTGCAAAATAAGCCCAAATCATCACAGCTCCACCACCGTGCTTCACAGTTGGTATTTGATGTTTGGTTTTCACCAAAGTAGGACTGCGCATTATGGCCAAACGCCTCCACGTTAGACTTGCCAAAAGATATTATTCCAGAAGTCTTGTGGTTTGTTCAGATGCAACTTTGCAAACCTAAGCCATGCTGCTATGCTGATGTTCTTGTTAGAGCAAACAACAAACAACCCTCCCAAACAAGCGATACTTCAGTCTTTTTCCAATAGTACTGTCATGAACTTTAACATTTAACATGCTGAGTCTGAGATGGGACACTTGCTTGTTTTTGGGGTTTTTTTCTTTTATATATTTTTTTACATCTCTTTGAGCATTGCACAGTCTGACTTTCCAGTGAATGTGCTAGGACTCCTAAGAGGAAAGGTACTTTCCCTTGAATTTTTTCCACTTGTGATGATCTTTCTTAGTGTAGAACGATGAACTTCAAATTATTTGGAAATGGTCTTATAACTATTTCCACATTGATGAGCAGCAACAATTGCTTACAATATTTTAAAAAGAGACACGCTCGATCCAAGAAGGTGAAAAACTGGGTGCAGGACTAAAAACAAATCTTAGAAAAAGTCGAGCTTCAGTATCAGAAATACAAATGCGACAAATCCGACCAAACTGAGAGACACGCAAACTCTTCATAAGAGGCAATGGATGAAAAGCCTGTCCATGAAGGATAGTGTTTCTCTCCGTGCCACTCCTGTACACAACGATATCAAGAATTTTTTTTTTTAGCGCATCATAATCAATGATGAATCTAAGATAACTGTTCATATGTGTAGATTCTAGGATTAACTGTATGATTCAGTATTCACCTAAAGACTTTGAATCCAATATTTAAAAAAATTCGTATACTATTAATTCTGATCCAGCACTCAAGTTTCCCAATACGCCACCTTGTATTATGTTCATGAGACCACCTAATTTGAGAAATACTTTGGTGAGAGCTTGTCTTCCTGCATTCAGTCCTCTGTATTTTTTGCAGTCTATTCCCTTTGGTAATTATAGATATTGTAATTGTGAAATTTTAGTGCAATTTCACACACAACACTACTACATTAAATTATCCACATACAGGTAAGGTTTTTAATATTAGAGGTGTGAGTACATGCAAAAACAACAATGTTATTTATTTACTCAAGTATCCTTGTGGTCTGGCTTACACACGTAAAACTACCATACCATTTAAAATTGCTACCCTAGTCATTCCTATGGAAGGGTAAGGGTGCACTTAGTTTTTCACAGGATTACATAGACCCTATGGAACTTTTCGTTTTCACAAAACTGCATAAAGTCAAAGCTTTATTTTTGCATAAACTATCACAAAAACACAAACAATACAACTAGAAGTTTCCTTTAAATTCCTCTTTCTTTTCTTTCTTTTCGCCACTGTGTGCAAACTTCTTTGCTAAAATGTGGTGTTATATATGTCTAACAAATTTGCATGCATCACACCGCGTCCACGTAAATGCAGCTCGCTTTGCAAATCTTCCACAAGCAGCCACAGTGGTGTAAACAGCAGAGGTCTTGATGACTTTATCAAGAGTATATGGCGAATGTTGTCAGGAACACGTCCCCTGTCATCCAATCACCTGTGGGCTGTCATCTTGTCATTCAGTGAATGGAGAGTGGAGGAAGAGCAGGCTTTCCTTCGTTCTCGCTTGCACTGACAGGGGAATGACAGCTTCATGGTACAAGCATGTTTATCAGGAATTTCAATCCATTTCACGAGCCTGTATTTATGCTGTTACTTTGACTCGAACTGCAGCTACTCCGCTGTGGTCCCATCCAATCGCAGGGAATGATTAATCATGTCTGGAGCAGCTTATTGAGGCCCTGAAACGTTTACTCCTCTTCTTTGCTTCTGCTGGGTAGGTGACAACTATAGGTGAAAGTTAAATGCACTGCCTGAAATCTGGACACAAAGACAAAATTCGATTGCATCTGATTTCAGAGATCCTTCTTAAAAAGGGCCTAGCACAGTTCATGTAATGGAGATGTCTCTCTTAGTACAGAGACTCCAAGAATGTACAGTACAGAGAACCTCTTTTCAAAGGAGACAGTACTTTTATACCAAACAAGGCAAAAGTCTTGGTGACGGATCTCGATTTTGTTTTTGTTTTAAGGTTTACTACATGCATGATGTCAGGGATGTACAGCAAGGAGTGTGCATCAAACATGAATGGCTTCTTCTTGGAGAAATGCACCCTGTTATCAGTAAGAGGGCTTTTAGAACGGAGGGCGGCTTTCCATCTGTCTGCTGAAGTGTTGCTCTAGCACTCGCCAGGCATCACCTTTGGCAACAAGTGTGTCTGCGAACGCGAAAGCGTGCGAATGGTTCTTGCAAGGCCAGCTCAACTTTGATCCGTCGCCAGTCATGCAGACATCAATGTCACGAGTCAGTTAGTGTTTTCATATCACTGGCTTACTGTCACTTTTTCATGGGTAGTATGAGCACAGCTTAAGGTGTCGGAGTTCATTCTGCATGACTTGACCTGCTGTCACATAACTCCATTCACAAAAATAAGAAAAACAATATACAATCTTTTTTTCTAAGGTACTTTTACAATGAATATGCATAGACACTTACTGGACAGTTAATGGCTAATTCAAAAATACCTCAAATTTTTTTTCCGGTCATGAGATTATTTATGGGCCTTATTGTTGGTTCCTATGGTTTAGAGCTTAAATCTAGGACCATGAGCCATCTTAAGTCTCTTTGTGGGCCTGAGAATTTCTCTTCCTTCTTTCCTGTCTGCTGTCAAATTATCAAGACACTTCAATGCACTGTGTGAGAATCTATTGTGGGTACGAAAAAGCAGAGGTTGGAATGTTACTGGATCAATCCCACAACATCTGAAGGATGAGATCAATGCTATCTCCACTCCTCTACTTTTTCTTGATGAAAAGGACTGCCTTGCATGTTGAAAGGTCACCAAACTCCTCCTCGCCCTCCTCTTTTTTTCTTCCTTTCTGAAAGAGGGCCAGCTAAAAGCTGCAGGAGCCCCATTCCTTGGTATAGGAAAAATGAGTAAAGGCCAGACAACAGCATCAGGAAGTGCTATATTTGCCAATTAGCCCACTAGCTCCCCATACTGCACTGGCATCATTTGATCCAATTACATTGCAGAATCAGGGTAATGAAAATACTCACTAATGCCAGGTCAATGCAAGGTCATGTGATCACATGTTAATATCCAAATAATGTAATGTGCCTGGATACAAGCTAAACCATCATAATATGTGGGTTTAAATGAGATTTTAGCGTGTGGAAGCTAAATATTGCAGGTCAGGAAAATAAGGCGCTGTGCTGTCACCATTCTGTTTACGAGAGCTGGTCTGCCTTTAATTAGAAAACATAAATTAAAACAAACAAAATGCTCAATTGCAGCAAATTAAAAAATACCCATTGTCGGTTGAAAATTTGTTCCGTGTAATCAGACATGCGCTCATTCTAATTCTATCCCCAACTTGATATTTGAATAAGTTAATTTATTCTGTGAGACGAGGACCAACAAAACACAAGAGCAACACTACCCACATGGAGAAATGAGCGCATATGAATGAAAAGAAATCGCTGTAAAGCAAGAAGTATTTAAGGAGCTTGTTATTGCAATCCTAATAAAAGCCTACTTCACAGGTACTTGTGCTAAATGTGTGCGACCGTAGCTGGCAGCTGCGCGAGACTGTTATCTCCGTGCAGCGTTTGTTTCCCTCTGATCGCATCGAAGGGGTTGGGAAAAAAAAGCTCGAAAGGTGTCACTTTGCGGGAAAACCAAGCTGGATGTGTTTTAAATACTCCAAAAACAGTAAAGAGCCCTCATTGGGTTTGGGAGTTATTAAGAGATAATGAAATGAATTTGTCCTCCAAGTAATGACATCCAGAGGACACTTATTCCACCTAGATCTAAAAACAACTCAAAATGGAAATTAAATATTAAATATGGCTTTAGGACTTAAAATGCTGCTTTTTGATGAAGAACAGTAGTGAAGCAGGTAGATTTTTTTTTTTTTGTTACATACTTGGCACAGCGAATAGGGAATTCTAATCAAAACAAAGCATCACCACAGATACCTAATGAACCAATGCTGCAGTGTTCTGTAGTCTTTCTTAAAAGATCAATTACACTAACAGCACCAGTGTGTATTACTGTGAAGCAAAATACTCTTCACGGTGCATCTCAGTTCCATAGCGTCTGATCTGGGTGCTGTCTGATGTTGTCTATGTACTCTACCATTTCCCCTAAGAATAATTAAAAAAAAAAAAAATCATCGCCATTTTTGTCTGTAAAAATCAACACAATACGGAACACTTGGCACACAACTCTAGACACACATTTTAGGTGCAGGGAGCTTTTCAGGGATAAAAATGGCCTAAGCAATAATCAAACACTATGAGTCCTTTCCAATAGTTCTGACTCTGCGAGTGAGAGGAGCAAGCATCTGGCTGACATGATAACCATTGATTTCCAAGCCAATAGATCTCTATTCTCCAGTGCCCCCCCCCCCTCTTCCTATGCAATACGCTCGCACATCAGTGGGCCTTGTTGAAACAGGCCTGTTAATGAGACAAACTGCCAAGCAAGAAGACTTCAAAAGAGCAAATCAGCAACAGGGTTTAAGCATCCAAAAAGAATCTGGCGAGCTTTATGAATTCTTCATGTATTAGTCATATGCTTGAAACTTCAGAGGCTCGGGTGAGATAATGCAGGGCTCACAGACATTCCCCACCAATGCGAGAATGCACGAAAACATATTTAAAGATGACTAGTTTTAAATGCAGGAGCTGGAGGACTTGTTTTCTGTTAGCCTCTAATTAGCTTTATTAAAGTCGGGCTCACCCATGTTTAAAACTCATAAAATTGTCTTGGTTAAAGACCCCTGTTGGGTGTCTGCTCAGGATTTGATTCACCCGCTAGGTTTGCACACTAGCTGGAGTCAAACCAGCCCTGGTTTACAACTGGGAATGTAATGTAACAGAGAAGGGTATTTATATTCACTTTATGCACATGAAGCAATTTTGATTGACATTGCTGCAAAATCAGTTAAGAAATCTTGAAGGACACAGCCGGTAGTTTCCACTGACAGCTGAAAGGGAGGAAATTATGGGTTCTGGTGTCTGAGTGAGTGAACCCACAATTAAGTGAATGCGTTGAGGAAGGATACGGGCAAAAATCAGGAAGTTATTTCCATTTTTCATCATCATCAGCTGCTATAGCAACTGGCTGCTCTGGCTACTGGGTCATCAAAATGTAGAGATGATACAAAATCTGTATTTGAAGGGTTAAAAATGAAACCATTGCTTGTTTTCTTACTAAGAGTTGTTTGAGAAGAGTGATCCCACTCTGTCTATATAGTGAAAATGAGGGGGGCACCAACAAATCACTCACATAGACATGGGAAATAAATTTAAAAAATAAATATGACTTATAAGCTGTAAATAAAAGATTGAAGATGCAGGCAACAATGACATCTCTCACTGTTTTCTGGACGTATTGAATCCTTACATTCAGTATTATGGATGGTGCAATTGTGGCTTTTATTTTGGAGCGGGAAGTGACCATATTTGGATAAGAGGGTAGAGGACTAAGGTATCGGCTAATGCTAGCTTCTTGGGTAACAAAGCAATTCTACAGGCTGTATGAGTGTATTGCATATACAGATAGATGCTTTATTAGAGCAAACCTATATAAAATAATAGAATTTCACTTAAAACCGAAATACAGAACATCTCTTGGAATACAGTTATAATTACTGTAAACATTGGAATTAAGACTTTATATGAAAGATGAATGTTTTGGCTATTGCCATGAATCACCCCATGATGACCACCCCATGATGACCATTAGAAAGAATGCAGATTTACAATCTTCACATCTATTCCTCATTATACAGTCTCTGATCTGGCTCCATTCAAAGGCAACACACTTTGTTTACCACAACCTATAAAACTAACTAGTTTATTAGCCCCTATACTTAAGTATAGCTGCATCTTTATTCATGAGAGGTCACCACAGCACATGGATCCAGATATACACCAGAGGCTCCTCCAGTAGATTTGCACCTTCTCACGGTCTCAAACTGGGGAGCTTTTTCGTGTTAACCACAGCAATACAGAGACACTTTTTAGCTCCTTTACTGACTGAACCTACAGTATATCGAACAATAATGGGTTTTCGCTACGGTAAAATTTCCGCATTTATTTATTACATTCTGGAAATTTTTGCTAATCTTTCACCACCAGGGGCAACATTTTACCAGTGTTGTCATGTGTTGACATGTTTTTAGATTGTTACTGTTAGTCTTTTAATGTTTCAAATTTCATCTTCTCCCTCTACATCTCCTCAACAGGTTTTGCCTTTTTCCAGGCTGCCACTGTAAATAGGACTGTGTTATTAATGACTGGCATTGCATTAAACCTCTGTTCTATAAAATCTTTGTTTCTAAGCTTTTATCTTTCTTTCTTGTTTCATTTTTCTTTAAATTATGTTTAAATATAGTCAATGAAAAACTTCCATGACTTAACTGTGGTTACTTTTGAGATCACTTCCTGAAATGTTCTGCATTCTTCTAGCCACCAAGCTCTTTTGCCCTCAGGTTGATTAGCCATTCAGCGGGTGGCCTCCTTCTCTCGATACACCATCATCCTCATCTGCGGTCTGCTTTGATGATACACTGGAGACTGGGAGCTGCAGCAGGTCAGCAGAGCTTCATTCGCTGCATGCTTGCGGGGAAGAAACCACTCTTTTATCAACTGACACATGAATATTTACGTCTTCACATTGGTAGGGGGGTATAGAGAAAGTTATTTCAGCCCTGCTTTCAGAAAATATGTTGTTCTGCATCACCGGCTAAAGTAATGTCTGCTAACATGTTACTGAAATGGAGCTGACAGTTCTTCTTATGTGCTAAATCAAAAGAACAGCATGACGTATTGTTGCTGCGCGCTGACTATAACAGCAAACCGCCCAATGTGGAGATGGTGATCAAGTTCAATTGTAGTTCACAATAAAAATTAACCACAAAGACACTGCAGCATTCAATCAGCCAATCAACTCAGCTGGTAACTAGATGTGTAGAAACCAATTCAAGAATACAATTTGCAATCTTGTGCAGAAACTCTGAAAAATATTGTTTGTCTGCTTTTTGAACAAAATGCACTAATTTGAGAGGCAATCTCACAGATACATAAAATGAATCAATGAAATAATCACACTATTGTGGGACACAAGGAGCTGAGTATTGAATACTCACATTGCCACTGAATAAGCCACTTCTACTAGCAAAGTCTATGAAATGAAGTTGGCTAAGTGG
>VUQJ01038274.1:10823-24216 GCA_015108635.1 Andinoacara biseriatus | reverse complement strand
ACTACAATTTAAAACAGTCGCAGGTTTGCACACGTCTTGAAGTCCTTTTTGTCTGGAGGCCTTTTATATTTGTAATAATTGTGACAATTTGTCACACGTAAGAGCTTTATTATAAACAAACCGACATTTTTCTAGTATTTCAGGGTTAGGAGATTCAGATGGTTGCCAAAATTCAACCATAATAAGCAGAGAAAATGACACAGAAATCTTACGTCTCAAGTTATTGTGAGTTCCAAATAAAGATTACATTCGGTAGACTCAGATGCATCTACGATGATGTTGAGTTTCTCTGCTTGATTGAGTTTGTCCTTCAGGAATTGATATCTTTCTCATCTAGAAAATTAAGCTTTGAAACTTCACTGTTGCTTCTATCATCTTATATTACAGGCGTTGCCGGCGGGTATTGCATGTGTAATTGCATTGTAGCGTTTGTGTCAACACAGGCAATTACGCTTCTCGTCCATTCCAAGGTGAATACCAGTGATTGCAAGGAACGGTTTGCTGCTTAGGAAATGCAGGTAGTTGCCAGTTTTTTCGAGGTAATCACACACGTGACTGCGAGCAATCAAGACCTGACCAGAAGGAATCCAGTGTAACAATTTCAGGATATCGTGGTACTAAGTACCTGATCAATGAGAAGTCGCTGAGTATGTCGAGTGTTTCCTCTGTAATTTAGGTAACACTGGTATTTAAAGTTAAAGTTTTACTACAAACAGCAAAGGAAGAAAGATTTTTACTGTAATATTTAGATACATACACTTATGTAACTAAATATTTTTTAAAAATAGCGTATGCATGAAGCAAGGATTTCATTCTCTCACAGGCATGGGAGGAAATATTGTGACCGCCTCATTTGCAGTCACTACAAATGTGTATCATATTTTTCTGTTGCCATTTATTATTTGTCAGCTATAAAAGGGGCTCTGCGATTAGCAATTTGATTTGTAAGACCTCAGTACAAATTGACATAACTACCAGAAGCCCAAAGAAGCAGTTTTAATATCCAGGGAAGCTGTGACTGCAGTCCAGGCGTTTAGAGGGTTAGGAAGTGGGAAATGGTCATCAGTCTAAACTGAGCCACCTGTGTTGCATTTAGTTCCTTGAGTTGGTCAGAGTATCAGCAGATTTCACTGAAGGTGTCAGCAATTAACAGCAGCAGTAAGTAACTTCAGTCTGTCGCTTTTGGTTTTGTTTAATGGGATTAACTCTCTCTGGCTGTTTTCATACGTAAATTCTGGGCACTGTCCAAACTTGACCTTTCTCATATTAGAGCGCACAGCAGAATCGGTCCGATTCAGACACGTTGCCACTTCTGAAAATACTCATTTAGGGTGTTACCTGGGCAGAATATGCAGGATGTATGATGCAATTTCAGACTTTGTACAAAGGAGCTCTTAGGTTAAAGATTGTTTCAGGTTCCAAACAAGTGATACTTTTCATGTGCATTTCTGTCAGACATATGCAGAAAGGTTGAGGGCTATAGTGCATGCATAACAAAACATTCATATCTTTAAGCATTTCAGGAAAGCAGTGTGGTAAATTGAGCCACTTAAAGTACCCACGTGTCTGTGAAACTCTGGGATGTCTCACTGGAAATGTTGTTCATTTCCTCAGAGCCCAGAGTCCTCACCCAAGAAGCCCAACAAGACTCCAGTGAAACAAAATGGCCCTGCAGGAAAAGCCTCAGGATCAGCAGTCAAACCACAGATTAAGGTATGTAAAAAAAGATTTAAGAAGTATTTCTTTGTTTATTTGTGCTTGGCTTATGGTTATTTAAAATACCCAGTTGTTAGCTATTATACTGTAGAATCGAGATCAACAGCGTTTAAGAAAATAATGTCAAACATTTGCGCCTTTCAAGGGAATTAGAGATTCAGTGTATTACGTCAGCAGTTACAGCAGGGTAGAGTCAAAGGCAGTAGCTGTATTTCTAATGAAATGCTTCATGTTACTCATAGAAACAAGTATACAAACAATGGATGATGAAAGTTGGACGTTTTACAGAAGAGTTGATAAAGAAGTATATGGTTACATAATGTGTTACAGAAGTTGAAGGAACTCTCCTAAATAGATTTTTTTTTTTTTACTTGTTCATTGTGTCCCAAAAGTAGTTAACCCTCTACAGAACAAGAGACGGACCTCCCGCTGCTTATAGCAGCCTTGAATTGAAACTATAGTGTGTTTATAACCTAAGATAATTGTTTGTCTTTATTGCTGTTAACAATAATAAAAAAAATGCAGGATTACCACAGGGGGAAAAAAAACCCAAAAAACTTGGAGAGCCTTCCCATTCCAAAGCCAAGGAATGTGATAAATGCACGGTGCAATTAGTTCAACCTGATAGTTAATTTCTCCGATGGAATGTCTTGGACAGCCACTTCTGAAAACCTAAAGCTTGAACTCTGCCCGTCTTTAAGCAAACACACCTGACCTCTAAACAGGTTTCCTGGGGCAGGGTTTAAACCTGCGACCCTTTAGCGTGACCTCGCCATCTTAAGTTGCAGCCACCTTTGATGCCCCCCCCCCTCTGCGGCTCACACACGCTTTAACAAAAACAAATCGTCAAGCCTCTCTGCAGGTTTACATACTTCTTAAGGCATGTTACTGTGAAAGAAAATACTTGGACAGAACCTCCGTTCAGATAGGGTGTTATGTGTTGGCATGCCAGTGTTGACTGTTTGTGTGATAAAACATGACTTACACTCACTCACACACCCATGGCGCATGAGAAGATTGTCGTTTCTTGTCTGACCTCTTGATGGAAAGCTTTGTGATTTTTGTTCTCTCTCTTTTTTTTTTTTGTCATGTTAAATGCTAAGCCACAGGATTACTGAAGCCCTGAAGGGAGCGTGTAGTCGCCTGAAGGACAGTATTCGTGCTGTGTGGCTGAGCACAGCTTATTATGCAGTGGTTGTTTGCCGGACATAACACAGTGACTCTTGAAATGCTCTTGGGGATTAGCCAATGGGCAACTGAATTGCCCGAAGCGATCCCGCCGTTTTAACTTTCTTGCCTGTGGTGCTTTGAATGCCCCCATCCCCTCGCCACTTATTCACAACTGTTCCCTCTCTACCACCTCTTCACACCCCTCACTTCCTGGACACACCTTCTCCCAATTGCTCTCATTACCAGCGTTTGATGTCTGGTGCAGCTTGCGCTTCCAGATGCCCCTGAGGAGCGAGGTAGCGGGTGTGGGTGTCTGTTTTTTTCTTCCCTAAATGCAGGTGACTGGTCATTAGATTGGCTCGTCAGATCTGTTGCCAGTACCACAGTTCTCACCTCTCACAGCCCAGCATGGAGCTGCACCTTCTTGTAAAACAGGCTCGACATGAGAACCAGCTAACTCGAGTTGTGCTGATCTGAAGGGACTTTATCTTGCAGCTGGTGTCTTGATTGATGGGTTTGGCGAAGTTGATGCCTTCGAGCACACGTCAGAGTCGTAAAGTCGTTAACTACTTCGCTCAGCCTTATCCCAAAAGGGTTTGAGTCATTGTTTTAGCGACTGATAGGCATGTGTTGCAGCAGGTGCATATCTTGTTAGTGATTTAATCTCTTCTGTCAGTGTAAGATTTTACCATTTGGACTCAAAGATAGCCCAAAAGACCAACTCATCGACATACCTGTACATACAGAGGATTCATAGGATGAGAGTCACAGTTCTTCCGTGTGACCTGACGTTTTCCCCCTACTTGTGCCTCCAAGGTTTTCATTCCAGCAAAATGACAATTACTATCCCTGGACAGACTTGATGAGCAAAGATGTCACAACCATGTATTTGCACTCCATTGAAGATGAGAGATTGCATCAAATGATAGTGTGCTTGTGATTAAGTTCCATGTCTCGTGGCATCTGTAATCAGTGTCTGGCCCAGATGAAAAAGCTTGTTGGCTTTGTGTGTTTATCAGCTGTTTCAGGTCCACAGCTGTCCCTTGGAAGTGGAGAGCTGCCCGTAAATAATAAACGCGTAGTGCATTTGCCTGGCCAGGAGCCAGAAAAAAAAAGCCATTTTTGTAGAGTGTGTGTGTGTGTGTGTGTGTGTCAAGGTTTTGCTCATTATATACCTTTTAATCTCTGCTATAATAAAAACTGATCTCTCAGAGACAGGGACAGGACATTGTGGCTACACGTGCATCTGACTAATTACAACATTTTGTGTCTGGTATGTGGAGAGTTTCTCTTGGAAGATCTGATCCATTCTGCATAGCAAGACGTTATGCATTTTCATATATACATAAATAGAATTTTTGCATTCAGCATATTTTGATTTAGTGTGTTTACTAATATGAAAGCAGTCTGAACTAGCAAACTGCTAAATTTTGATACCCTGCATATAATGACCGGTAGTTCCAGTAAACAACACCACAACATTAGTGATTTCTATGCCATTATCAACCCAGTGAGCTGCTGAATGTTAGTGCACAATAGTAAGGTGCCGTGAAGCGAAAACAATCTGCAAACACACAGTTGGTTGAGTATAGAGTTTCTCTGTGCATTTATATACTGTCCTCTCTCAGATGTGTCTCTGGCTATCAATGAAACCCTGCAATTTCACTGGATTCCACACTGGCTTCACGTGTAGGGACAAGCTCCGTAGCTTGCATAACATGCAGTAACAGAGTTTGGTGTGTGTGTGTGTGTGTGTTTTTGTTGTCACATTCAGACACTTGCTAATTGAGGACCTCTGAGTCCTTGGCTGCCCAGGTCTGGACACACCTATGGGCCCTAGTAGTTCAGTGCTCATGGTCCCCTCGTGCTCCACAAAGAGGAGTCTTTGTGTTTTGAGATAACACATTTACTGTTACAAAAAAGGACAAATAAAGGCTTCTTGTGATAGTATTGTTGGATACACGACCATTGATACTTTATATAGTACTGTGCAACGGTCTTGAGCTACTTTATATTTTATTTCCAAGGAGCCAGACTTAAAAGGAGCAGGAGTTCTTCAGGCTTTCTGAAGGCCTAACCTAAGGGATGAACCAGGGTTGTGTGTACACATAAAAACTTAACAAAGAACCACTTTTAAATTGTACTTTTAGGCATTTTGTTACTAGCAGCCTGTCATAAAAACAATTTCCCATTTCTTTAGTTGAATCTATGAAAAATGCCAAAGATAACCAGTTATAAACTAGTAGTTTTGCACCAACAAGGTGAGTCAAAAAACATATTTGGACATGGTGTGCATTAGGGCTGCAACTAATGACTATTTTGATAGTCAATTAGTCATCGACTATTGAAACGATTAGTCAACTAATTAGATTATGAATCACATAATTATGAAATGGCACTTATGTAACTATCAGCTTTTACATTTAGCGTAAGGTTATTTAAAATGCGTACCTGTCAAGTCTCTCCGGCTGCTCCAAAGTTAATTCTGTCACTAGCCTCGCGAGAACGGCCACCTGCAGTAGCCTGGGTGGCAGTTCTCGCAAGGTTAGTGCAGACAGCGGGAACAAACCCGGAAAAACAGCTAGACCTCGGTTGTGCTCAGTGTTGCTAACTTATCGGATTTTCAAACCCCATAGTGACTCTTTTTTTCCCCCCAAAAAGCGACAAGCGACAGCGAAATCCTCCGCTGTCGCTCACTTAGTCTCCACCCTCCAACCCCCAGGAAGACGTCTCACTCCGTTTAAAAAACCAAAAAAAACCCAAAACCGGATCCAAGGTTTGGGACGATTTCATGCTCACTCACTCCGTTAAAAAAACAACGTAGTGAATGAATGTGATATTGTCCCAAACCTTGGGTCGTCTAGCACATCTAGCCGCTGAATGCTATTGCGCATGTGTGAAACTCGCCAGAGATAGACGAACGATAATTGCAACTTAAAAGTGTGCCGCACGTTATCAACGATGCTCGTTGCGCTACAATTCATGACACGCATCAAAACAATCCAAAAATCCATTCATCCATTCTCTTCCTCCTATCCGGAGCGTGGAGCCCAGACCTCCCTCTCGCCCGGCCTCCTCCTCCAGCCTACCCCTGATTCAGGTGCTTGATACACGGGAGCGACATCACTCGCTCTCCATTCATTTGGAACTGCGATGAGGCAACAATCGCTTCGCTCAAGTTCCATAGGAAATGAATGGAGAGCGAGCGACCTCGTTCCCTGTGTCTGGAGCCCTTCAAACTTCAGCTGCTACGACGTAAGTAGCCGATGTAGGTGTGTTTATACCTGTGCAGGTGCATTGCGTGTGTTAATTACCTTTCGGTTGTGTCCCGGTGTTTTACATGCGGTGTTGGCCGACAGAAACATAAAATGCTGGCACTTTTTTCCCTCCTGGGTCCTACTCTCAGTGTTTTTAAGGCGCAAACACATTTGTCCCGTTAGTTTTCGCGCTTCTTTGTACAAACCAGAAATGCCATCTGGTGAAACATTTACCAGCGCTGGGTTTACTTGTATTGACTAGTAACAATAGTGATGACTAGTCGGGTAGTCAAGTAATCGCGCACATCCCTAGTGTGCAGTGTGTACTGAAGAAACTGGAAGAGGGGAGACCAAAAGAAAGACCCCAAAACAATCTGTACCAGATAAACAGTGCCTGAAAACCATGTCCTTAAGAAACAAAATCCAGCAAAGACCTGGTGCAGGACCGGAGTGATGCCTCTGGCTCTGATTCATTTACTGTTGACTGCAGCCTCATCAGAAATGGACTCAGTGTCAGAATGGCCATTAAGAAGCCATCCTTAAAGGAGAGACTGGGGAAAAGGTCTGAGGGTCTGGCAAATTACATAAGAACCGGGCTGGACTGGCCCCAACTGGTCTCAGCAGATGACTGCCCCTCCCTGAGCCTGGTTCTGCTGGAGGTTTCTTCCTGTTAAAAGGGAGTTTTTCCTTCCCACTGTCACCAAGTGCTGCTCATAGGGGGTCGTTTTGACTGTTGGGTTTCTCTGCATTGTTGTAGGGTCTTTACCTATAAAACAAAGCGCCTTGAGGCGACTGTTTGTGGTTTGGCGCTGTATAAATAAAATAAAGGGAAAAAATAAGACTTTGGTTCAACATCCAAAGAAGAGTTTTGGAGGTTCCTACAAGAAGCATGACGAACTATTCCTGGAGATTATTTATTGAAACGACAAAACCTGCCTGAGAGAGTTCAGGCTGTGTGGAAGTACAAAGATGATCATATCACTGACTTTGAAACTAATTAGAAATGAACAAACTCTGTTTGTACCTTTTTATAAACTTTATTTCCATTTATGTTTACACGTTTCAATAAATTGTACTGTATTTTAAACAGCAAATGCGTTGTTTTACTAGCAAGAGTCAAAAATTTGATATTAGTCTGTTATTGAAAACAACCATAAAAGAAATGGTTGCATTTTTTTGTTAAATTTCATCATGAGAACTTTTCTTCAATGGAAAACACTCGGCAAACAATCTGTATTGCTCACTGGAGACTCGGGGCTTGCCCTCTCTTGCTTGCAGACAATAAAAACATAATTTGTACCTGATGTATTTGTGAAAAAAAGATGGTGTAATTAGGCTAGAATCTGTTGTCTTCTCTAATGCTTTTATCCTCTTCCAGCTGGTTGCCCATGCCAAGCCTGTAAACACAGACCAAGATTAAAATGGGTCACGACAGACTGGCCTGTTGGTCAGCAGATTAATTAATCAGCAGTTTGCTAAAATTAGCAACAATGTGTCGAGTTCCTCTTAGAAAAATAAAAACTGATGGTGAGAACTGAACCGGTGTTAAAGATGAAATGCTGTGGCATAATTTGAAACCAGCTTTTTATCTATAGCGCTATAAATTTCTCATTATTTGGACATATCAGCAAGTGTCTTATCTAGCTGATGCATTTTTCTAGACACCTGCCCCAGGAAAAGATAAACCTCTGCCTGGCCCGTCTAAATCTCTGACTGAGATTAAGAGCAAGTTGTCAGCTGCAGCCAAGGAGGTAAGGTTGCCATCCCTTCTTTGAAAAGGATCCTTCTTAATTTAATGACTTAATATGATGATTTAATGGCCCTTTTCTTCAGGGAAAGCCGCTTCCAAAGACGGAGCCGAAGTTTGAGAACTACTTAAGAAGTGCTTTTAAAATCTCAGACAAACAAGTAAGTAATCCTTGCACGACTCACAGTTCAAAATAATCTTAATCTGATGTTCTGGACTTTGGTGCAGCCCCTTCAGTTCATAGACTTTCTGAAACAAGCTACTTTCGCTTCCTTCACTCTCACTTTAAGCCAACCGTTGTCCGATCAGCTGCCCCTTGCAAGGTTTGAACATTAGGTGAGCGAGGCCTCTGTTCACACCAGTGCTGTGTGCCTGAGATGAGCTTATGAAGGGGTGCTGGTCCCCCTTCAAGTTGTTACGTTTTTAGCTTTTGCATTCCGTGTGCAACTTTGATCAATTTTCTGCTGCTCTGCAGTCTGTGTTTGGTCTCATAAATTCTCACCCGAGAGTGACTGTTTTTGCTGTCAGATTTCTGGAAATACTCCTTCAGTTGCAGAGTGTTGGCAGTCACCTGCACCCAACCTCATTTTATCTTTAAGAGCTCCTTGCCGTGATATATAACCATGCATGAATTATTCTTCCTCTCACTGTCCTCATATCTTTTTCTTTCCAGTATACCACAAATGTCTCCCCGACACAGTGTGTACTCTTTGAATTATATTCACACTGTGTCGGTGGGCTCTTACAAGATGGATTTGGGAGTACACCTGCCAAGGCAAACTCTTTCTCAGTGATTTAATGGAGTGTGTCTTTTGTAGCCCTAATGAAGGGACTGGTGGTATGTGCGTGGTACCAGCCTTTTTCGCATTCAAGGCCTTTGACCAAATGCGAGACGTAAATCTTTTCTAATGCGGCTTCTGTCACTGCAGAAGAAAAACAACATCCCCTGCACATTATTTTGCAAAGCATGAATTAATCACCCTAAACCCTTTAGATGATCACTACAGACTTAATGATTCTGGGCATCGTGTCAGAAAGTGAAGTTGTGTTTTCTGTGTTAAGGCGCCTGTTAGATGGCGATCACTTGAACCGAACTATTTGAACATTCATATGTGATTGCTTTGTGGTGTTTAAATAATAACCGTACAGTTATGAGAGCAGGTGAAAGCTCTTTAGAGCGGCACATGAGTTGGGCGGACAAGGGAAAAGAGTGGGGGTGGAGTTGGGTCAGGGAGAGCTTGTTGATCCCAGTGTGTAGAAACATCTGTGGAAGTGCTTTGGTTTCATCAGCCAAGGCTGAGATCTGTCAGACCTGGAGCACCTAGTCATATACTCTGGTATGTAATGCTGCCCCCACCCAGCCCCTCGTCGTTCCCCAACAGCCCCATCCAAGCTCAGCGTTCCCACAGCCGAGACACACAAAAGCATGTTGTAGTAAAAGTGAGTCATGTGTCTCATGCTGTATAGCACTTCATTTGGATAAGTTATCATTTCTTTCTCGTTCTTTCTTATTTTGGTGTTATCCCTCTTCTCCCTCACCTTCCACAGGTGGTCAAGGATCTTTGGAGTTTTGTGCAAACACTGAAGACTGAGAAGAAGTAACACACATGCACGTTGAAGCATTTGTATGTTTTGCGTCCTGCAAGGCATTTAAAGGCACAGTCGGCGAGATTTCCTACTCGGTCTCATCCTGTCAGAACTGCTAAGGACTATAATCAGGCGGACTAAGTGCTGAGAAATGGTAAAGCCATCAATGCATAGAATTAGATGTCAATGTTTTTGTGTTTTTCCTCTAGATGCAAAGCACTTCACGGAGTTGGTTCTTTCGCATACTCGCTCATTCATGTTTAGCAGACTGTAGATTTATCACCGGTGGAAGGTTCTTACATGTTGCTACTACAGGAAAGGAAAAGGTTCTAAAAATTTACACTACCTGCAGGTTTATGTAGCTGCTGTATGAATGTGTAAATTATTACAGTTGATAACAAAACTCAAGTATTTAAAACAAAAACAGGCCAACCGAGAACTTAAGCTAGTTAGTATTTGCTCATTCTTTAATACGCCCTCTTGGCAAAGCAGTATTATTTTCATACCACCAGAAGGACACACCAAACACAAGTATGCTGAACAAAAAAAAAAAAAACTGCATAAACCTGCAGCTGGTGTAACCATCACAATACAGAAGCTATTCCTTTCTTTGCCTATAGGTGGTGATATCCTCATTAAGCAGCCCACCTTCTTCGTGTACTGAAGAAGATGCAGGTTGTGTTGAAACAGCTGTTGGGTTGAACTTAACTGAAAATGTGTGCGATTGGGCTTGAGGTGCTTCACATCTGTGCGTCATGTTAGGTCAATATTGCAATAGGAGATATTGCAGAATGTGCCTTTAAATATCTCTCCTGAAAACTGAGATAAATCAGAGTCCCGATGCGTGTGAATTTGAGCGGCGTATGCGTGGGTGGTCAGGACAGCTGATAAAAGAAGACAGTTTGATAATTGGACAATTTTCTATCATCAGCCAGTGACAGTAAGTGTTGTTTTGTTATTTCAGCTTTTCTGCAGTTAAAAAGCATTCGAGCGCGCAAACCTACAGACTTTACATGCAATTTGTTTAGACTGCTTTATTTAAACCTCAATTATAGAAGTAATTTATTTTAAAGTTGTGAGTTCAGTCATTATAATATAGTAACAGTAATTAGGCTTTTTAACAGTATGTTCAGCAAAACCAATGTTTTCCCAACAAAAATGAAACAAATAGGCAAAAAAAACTGATTGTGTAAAACATTTCTCAAAAATAAAAACAATGCAGAAACCACAAACGAACAGCTGCTATAACTGGAGAAAGTTATTTAAAAAAAAAACATCTTTTGAAAAAGCAGCCTTCATATCATCTCTTGCAGAGTGATGGAATCTATAAAAGCAGCGCAGGTGCTCTGCATCACATTTTTTTTAATGTACATTTCATACAAAAGCAAAACAGATTGCTAAATCCAGGAGTATATTAGCTCTAATGCTGTTTTACATTATATTTTAATGCACTGCAATGCATTAAAACAGATTACAAGCATATTAATAATAATAATAATAGTACAGTATGAGGTATCAGACAATTACATCAGAGTAACATGACATCACCTTAAAGAACACAACTCTGTAATTGTTTGCACTCGTATATCAGTGCGCTGATGACAACCACCATTCATTCACGCTGGGCTTATGATGTGTTTCTATTCCCATATAACATGGAAATGTTCCAACTTTGAATTGTCCAGAAAGGATTTTTGAAATCCCTTAGATATCAAATCTATCACTTCAATTTTGATTGCGGAAGCTGCCCCTATAATTTACCTAAATTTAATTATTAATTGTTTATGTCTTTTATAGTGAGGTTTCAGTAGCAGCAGGTTTACAGAATTAATTTTTAGCTGGTGTTTTTTTTGTTTTGTTTTGTTTTTGCACGTGTTTGTGGATGATTTTTTTTTTTAAAATACTTCTATCATATCAGACCTAATATTTTGTTGTGTAAATATATTTCCTGCTTTTATTTTCAAGACCGGCAGCTGAACTGTTGGATTTTTAGGTTTTATCCTGCCCTTTCTAACAGCTTGTTTCATAGAATCCATCTGTTGTCTTGGTCTGTTTGAAATCTTATGTTCTAGTATAAAATCCATTTTTAACGAATCTTGAACACTGTTCTGTTTTTGCTGTTGACCTTTGGTTTTACCCCTGCTGTAAGTCAGTCTGTCATTTGATTGCGCAACGATGAAACCAGGACCTTAGATCCAAAAGGGGAAAAGTGATTATTTGTTGATACCTGATGCATGTTTAAGGCTCATTATTTATAATAATTTTTGTAACAATAAACATCTGGTTTAATTTGGCTTTAAAAAATATAAGGGATGTTAGGAGCAAACACTTTGTAGTTCAGTTCTTCATTTTTTTATGTTATTTTTTTTTGGCAGTACATGATGAGCAGGTGATACATGTATGAATTTGTTCCAGACCATATAATGGCAAGTCATTGAATTCATAAGGACATTAAAAAGCTGTCATTACATTTTCTTGACTTTTTAGTCTGTTTCTGTGCATGTGCACAAGTCAGTACACATCTTCAGTTTGACTGGGTTGAAAACAAATCTACATAAAATCGTAATATACTCTGTGCTGTAGTCAAGTCTGAATTGTAATGAGGTGTCTTGGCTGAGCCATTTTAAAAGAAAATGCATTTCGTCCATTTCCTACATTTAACTTAGTTCATTGGTAATGAGGATATTCAATCATTGTTTGTTGAGAAGAACATATGTGTACTTTTTTGTACCTACCTGTAACATTTACCCGAATAAAATAAATTCTAGTAGATTTTGACTCACTTTCTGAACTATCACATTATATATTCACATTTTTAACTCACAAAATTTGTTGGAAAAAAATAGTTGTACTTTTACCACTGTACACCACCACAGTAGAATTTTAAATCAATCAGCACTGCAATATCAAATACCACAGAGGAAGAGACAAAAGACAATTTCACAACATCTAACCAAGTTAAGAACGGTCTCAAGTAGGTAGGCGTATCATTGTCAAGGTCTACAATCAAGAGGCGCCTTGATTGTAGACCTTAACAATAGAAACAGGGTTTACAACAAGGTGCAAACCACTGGTTACACTAAAAAACAGGAAGACCAGATTGGACTTTCCCAGAAAACATCTAAGAGCCTTCACAGTTGGACAGATGAAGCCAAGATGAATTTGTACTAAATGATGGGAAGAGAAAATGAGAATGAGAGAATGCATACTGTGTCATCTGTCAAACATGGTGGAGGCAATGTGACGTATGGGTTTTATGGCTGCCAGTGGAACCGGGTTACTCGTGTTTGATGATGTGACTGCTGATAGAAGTAGCAGGATAGACGGATTAATTCTAAAGCATACTGGGCTATGCTTTGCTCAGATTCAGCAAAATGCTGCACTTTGCAGTGGAAATGGATAATAACCGAAAGCATACTGCAAAAACAACCAGTTTCTCAAGACATAGAATTGGGGAATTTTCAGTAGCCACCTGATCTCAATCAAAAGGGAGCATGCTTTTGAGACAGACCAACAAACGAGCAGCAAATGAAGGTGGCTGCAGTGAAATCCCAACGGAGCATCTCAAGCGTTTGGTGGTGTCTGTTCATTCAAGCATTAAAAAGAATCCTTACAGTGCTGTTAAAATATTTGTACTCTTCCTGATTTTTTTTAACATGCTTGCCACACGTTTCAGATCATTAAACACATCATAGTATTAGACAAAGATAAACCAAGTAAATTAAAAAAATTAGTTTTTAAATTATTTCATTTAAGTGAAAAAAGCTATCCATACCCGACCCTATGTGAAAAAGTAGTTGCCCCCCTTGTTTAATCATGAATTAACTGTGATTAACCACATTCTTTGGAAAGCTGGGCTCGGTTGCACCAGCCGCACCCAGCAACACATCATGCCACAATCTAAAGAAATTACAGA
>VUQJ01038270.1:7808-18008 GCA_015108635.1 Andinoacara biseriatus | reverse complement strand
AAAGGCAGCAAAAAGGGGGGGGGGGGTGAATTTGTTCTCAGAAAACGATGAGGGGTTAAAGAAGAGTTCCCAAAGAAAAAAGCGTTTTTATGTGGCAACCACGTGAGAGTGTTAAACCTTGTACAGTGAACTGGATGTATCTACAGAAAAGTGCAAATTCACAGGTCTGTTGAATCTGAACTTTGCGAGAGATTAACAAGAAGCTTAGCGCTTAATGAGCCTCAACAGAACATGTGCAAATGTTCTTTTGCTCTCTGGATTAATAATGATTCTGATAAGATGGCCGACTTTTTCTTTTTTTTCTAAGATGTCAAATTAAATTGACTTTTTAATCTTTTCTTCCGCCCAAGTATGTTTAGTGGAGCTTTAGACTTCGGAGTCCGTTTTGAATGATAAATACGGTTGTAATGCAAGGCACGGGCAGCAGAGAGGTAACGGTTCATTTGCTGTCTTGTGCTACCAAAGTATGCATCATTAAATAAAGACACAGAGGCTGACAAACCAGATCCTGATTGACTGGTTCATCTCTCTCTCTCTTTACTGTCTTTTCTCTATCAGGCTTCGAAGACTGGGTGAACAAAAGAGTAACTATAATCTGTGCATTGAATACAAAGAGCATAGCTTTTTCCCGCAGAGGAGGAGTATGTAAATGGATTCCTTTTGACCATCAGGAAGACAGCGGAGAAGCACAGCCCCCCAGAAAGCAACATGGTCTTTTGGGAGTTTTTCTGATTGTGTATCCACCTCACCCAGCACAGCCCGATATACACTTATTTTTAGCTGGGGGAGTGTTTCTCTGCACGTTTACAACATGTATAAGTGTGGTGAGCCTGTGAGAAAGAGGCAGCGTATGTGTGTGAGAATGTGCGAGTGTATTTGCAGGACATATAAACACAGGGTGAGCTCCCACTGGACAGACAAGTCTGCAGTCGTGCTGATACTCCACGTTCATTTTGAATAAGAGGAGAAATTTTGTGGGATATTTTTTTGTCAAAAGAAAAAGAAAAGAAAAAAGACGTTACCAGAGAGATGGGTGTCTCATTAGGTGATTTTTTTCAATAAAAGTTACAGGAACTAATGCCCAGCTCCTACAGCTCATAGCTCGGGGAATATCAAGCACATTAGTTCATTCATATATCAAAAGCAAGACTTCTCAAGTTCTGGTTTCCTCTTTCAAAATGGGCAGGAAAGCCAGGCGTTCACTGTCAGTTCATTTTTCATAAAATCTCTTGGGGTGCTGTATCCTGATTAATGGCAGTCACAAACACCCCAATCAACATGTTTGTTGTTGCAGTTTTTTAAAATACCCAGAGCACAGAGTTTTCCCCAGAACCCCGTTTAGATCCTGCTTCCTCCTGTGAGGATCCAGGTTGAGAAACTTCAAAAGGTTTTCCATTCCCTGATGAGAAATACTATGATAGAAAGACACATATTGATGCTTTTCCTGAAATATCAATGTTCACGAATGAGTAACAATCTTATTAATTAAACAAAAACTTGAAAGTAAACAGAACTTATTTCACAAAAGTATTGAAGTATTCCTACTTCAGTTTAATAATAAAATACTCATATTAACATTTTTACAGTACACTGAAAGAAGGTTACTCTAGATTTTTTTTTTAATCATAAATTTTCTTCTGTTGCTCTTACAAATCCTGCATACTTTCACCAGGGTATATGAGCAGTTTACATAGGATATACTGTTGCATACGCTGATGTGACCAGTATGCTGGCTAATGTAGCTAATGTTAATAGCTAAACAACACTGTGTAACTGGAGAGTCACTTTGCTTAACATAAACATTAATTGAAGTTCTAAACTGGCAAATACTGACACTAATAAGGTCAAAACAACACAAACATATCACCCTGTAAATTGATAAGGCAATCTTTTTAGTTGCTTATTTATGTAAACAGTGGCGAGAGAGGAACATTATGATTCAGCTGAAGTTGGGTTGAGGAACAGCTGCTGACTGCAATCCAATATTAGTCATTTTTTGCTCTGTATATGATCTCTATCGACTCCCGAGGGAAATATTTCCACTAGTTACAATATCGGTGTGCTTTGTGGTGCTGAGCAGGTTGCACCGCTTTTGCCATTTTATACATTAATGTCAGTATATATAGCTGGTTTAAATGTATGTATCGTCGTGTTAGTATTTTCATTCAAGACACATTTGAAAGATTGCACAGCAGATGATAGGGGTTTGTGAGAGGATGCTAACTAATACATATGTGTGTTTACCTCATCCTGTCCTCCTGTTTCTCTCTGTCTCCCTCTCTGTACCTTTCACATCAACAAACAGTAGTGATATCATTAGGCGGATGTACTCGCTGACTGCCTATTGGAGGAAGCCAGCTGTTGAAGTCAGCAGACCCTCCACACACACACACACACACACACACACACACACACTTAGCCTCTGGGAATCGGGGCATGGATCATCAGGTTAAAGTGCACATCTGTCTCCAAAGGCAAAGCATGGTTCACGACAGTAACTATTCAAAAAGACAGGAACAGAATGTCAGCATGTCTCGAAAATCATACAGGACGCACAATCAGTCATAGCTGGAGAATGCATGTGGGGATGAAGTTGCATTTTACTTGGCTGCTTTGTTTTGAGACGAGCGCTTCTAAGTGGCTGTGGGTGGATGGGTGTGTCTGTGTTGTGCACATATGCTGTAGGTGGCCAGGGTGAAAAGACCATGGTGACGATGAATGTTGGCTGAGGCACCCACGTACTACAACCTGTGCAGCTTTTTTTCAGAGTGACATCCGCCTATTTGAGGTGGCTGTAATATACATGATTATTCATAGTGTCGCTGATGACTCACTGTTTTTTTTTTCTCTCAAACTTTTATTTGCCTGCTTCAGAGCGATTTCACCAGAAGGCCTGGACTTGTCATCTAAACTATGATTTACACCATCCAAGAACATATTACTAAACAAGGATCATATTTTCTAACAGTCATAACTGTCAGCTCCTTTTTGAGGAAAGAGAGAATTTCACAGGTGTCATTTAAAATGGAGTTCCAGTCTCATTAGCGGCAGGTTGATTAGCTGTCAGACCTCTGGTCTGACTGGAGAAACAAAACAATGCTGGGCAATGGATATTTCCCTTGAAGAATAATTTGTTGCAACAAATCTGTTTTCCAGGACCTCATTATGATTGAGTGCATTCAGAGCCATCGTCCTGGGGACCACACAGCATTATGCAACGTGATTATTAGACTTGTGAGGTACTTAGCTTTGCCCAAAGAAAGGATAGTATACAGGGTTTAGTGTTCTAGCCGTGCATAAAAATGTTGGAGCAGCAGTAGATCAGTTTTCTCCTATGTTCAAATATGTCTTTTCACTAACTGGACTGCAAATAACTTTCATTTTAAAGTAATTTGAATAGAATAAGCAGTAATCCTCCATCAGACTACGATACACTACCACACACTATAAACACCAGTATATTACAGGTAAATATTATAAACAGTATAAATAAAAAAGGATCCATTTAAATCAGGTTTTCTGGTTGTAATTGTCTGCATTTCTAACTGATTTGCTGAGAAGTCCATTCAGCAGTAATGTCTGTACAATGTATACTGTCTGTCCAAGCAGCGCTTCCAGCTAAGGAGCCATTTAACCTGATGGACACTCCGCACACACCTGCCACACATCAATCACAAGACAACCAGCTGATAAGTGAGAGTAATGTTTTGGAAGAACGATGGCTAAAAGAGCCTCATGAAAGAGCGTTTAATAGAGGTGGAAGATTAAAAAAACATCCAATACTTTTCCAGCCCCGAGTGAACTGTGTGGCTCTCTAATTATCACAGATAAAAGCAACAACTAGCCGATCTCTTTCTCACCATTATTTAAGGTCTTTGTGCTGGAAATTCCCATCGCTCCATGAGTGATGGACAGCCGAGAAGAATATCTGTGTGGTGACACGGGAACAGCAAAGTGAATGGGAGGCAGAGAGGGCATTTGAAGTGGGTTGCTGTAGTGTCTGTAATGACTGTCTAGTGTGTACTGATGGACAGGCCAGTGGGCGTTTGAAGGAGATTATACCTGAGCACTCTGCTGTTTCAGTGGTGCAACCCGCAACAACAATGACTTAATGAAAGCAGCCGGTTCATGAATAGCATCTTTTTGTGTGCGGTATGAATTTGGATGTGTTTGATCTTTTTTCCCTGGATCTATGACTGTAAGTTGACAGTACGAGCTTTTAGGCGGCTTTCATAATCACAATAATTGCAAAGGAAACATAGATGAACATTTTTTTATTTTGAAGTTACAGCACGATGACTTTATAGTGTTGAGGAGAGAAGCTCGGGTAGTTGAAAGTCTTTCTAGTCTGTCCTCACTGTGAGGGCAACAAATGCTGTCATTTTACTTATTATGTTTGAGTCAAAGTCACATGATCATTTCACCGTTTCTGTGTCCTTAGAAAGCTGCAATTGAAACACAGACTGGATATAAAGAATGAACATAGATGCTGGAAAGCCACATGCCGCTTTCTGGACTCCAGATTATGACGCACATACCTGCCAGTCAGTGCTAAGTAACAAGTTAATAAAATACTAGAATTTCAGTCATCAAAAAAACCCCTCAAGTTTCTCAGGTGGGCTGAGCCCAATTTCTGTGACCCGATTTAATTGAAAAATAAATTATTAAAGTTTACTGTTTAACTGATTTATGCCTTTAAGAGCATTTAAATATATTCTTTTGTGGGCTTCGTTAAAGCTGGCAAACTTCTTTAATTATGTTCTATAATTACAAATAAGAGTGCACATGCTGTTGGGCATACATGGTTTTTGCGCAGCAGCCAATTCAGTGGACAGCACCGTGAAACATGACCGGGAATCACCAAGTGACAAATAAGTGTAAGTACCTGGGGAGGCGCAGAGGTACACTCACCGCAAGGTTTGGTTTGTGCTTTTGGAGCCATGGCTTTGTTTTTCTCTCTGTTTCACCATTTTTTAAGGCATTGATTAATTTATTCTTTACACCTCTTTTACTTTTGCTTTTACTCACTGTTTGGCTAAATTGAGGCATGAAGAACTGCATGACTACATTTAGGAAAAATGCAGATAAAAATTGCTATACCTGAGTGCACAGAGCCCTGATGCCAAAAGACACATTCTCATATCTGAAATATCAGTAATTTTGAATAAACGACAGTATTTGATGCCTTGGAACATGTTCTTTTGAACATACAAGGTGACTGCCGCTAAAGGCTGTATTTTAATTCAAACCACAATCTTTTTTTACACTGAACTAAGTTGTTTTTATGACAGGACCACTCTCAGCATCCAGTAGAGCCACCACTGGTGCTCTAAACAATCCTTTGTCTGTATCTCGATGCACTGGGATGAAAAAAAGTTGCTCTTTTAAGTCTCCCTCTTTATCAACGCCTATTAGAGCATCTAACACAAATCACAGTTTAATCTGAATCCATGTCTTGTATCCCAAAGCAGTGTGACAACAGCGACACAAGAAATCACTCACACAAGAAGACAGTCTTTCCACTATAATTTTTTATAAGTTTTATAAGTTTTTATTCAAAAGTGGTAAAATCCTGATCATTTGAAATATGGGCCGCCGTTGTGAAGATGCGTTTTCATGGCCTCAAAGGCATAAAGAATTTAACTCGTACAGCTGTAAAGGAGCATGAAAAGTGGGCTAGTTGAGCAAAAACAAAGTTGCTATAGTAATAAAGAGTTGTATTTTGTTCACTGACTTTTCCTTTTCAGTGTGAGGCTTTTGATCACTGCACATTTTTTATACAGAATTCAAACCTTTTGTCCCAAGACTCTCAATCGAGACAATAACAAGAAAAAAAAAAAGTGGCAGTGGTAATACAGTTTTTTCCAACAATACATTAATGGAGCACATGAATTGCTAAGAAATTTTCTCTTGGTGTTTACAGTAGCTTTCAGAAGGTTCAGTGGGTTTGCTCCACTCCTAGGTTCTCACTCACACTTCAATACAACAGATGAAAGTCTGTGTAAAAGACAGCAGCGCCACTGTTTTCTGCTCTCCTACAACTTGATCTGAGCTGCAATCTTTATTTGAGTGACAGTTTTCTGTAAAACAGGCCTTCAAAAAGAGTGCAATTATACACACTTGTGGAAACAGTTCAACTCATCCTTTTATGTTATCTCCATGACTCACCCACTCTCACCCACCTATATCCATCCCTGTAACACTCAAGCTATGTTTCTCCATAGGTGCTCTCAGTAAATACAGCACAGGGAATAGCAGACTTGTTAGCGCATGGTAATTATGTGTTATTCAGAACCACGGTATTTTACATGCAGTTTAAACGGAAAGCTTGCAAATCCCAGAAAAAGACACGCATTATAGGCAATTATCAGGAAAATTGAAAGGGCTGTGCCAGTGAGCATGAATTCAAATGATATGTGGGTGTTATGACAGAGATCCTATTTGTTTCATGTAAGACAGGTGGATGAACATGTAATAAGGGGATGGTGGGAAAGGAAGATGAAAATCAAGACAGAAGAGAGTCAAAAGGGGGCAGGTAAACTCCCAGGATGATTTTATATTGTGAAAATAAACAGTTAAAAGATATCAGAGCCAAAGGTCCACACGCAGAAGGTATATGTTATATGTATTTAGGAAACTGGCAGAGAGAGAGAGAGAGAGAACACAGGTACCTTGGTGGGAACACAAAGTCCAAGTCATCTATATTCCAGAGCCTCCTGTTCTATTTTGTACTAGATGATCTTCAAACCTCTGCAGTAAAAGCTCTACTCTGCTTGTATCCTATCCAGACTGCATTCAGACTGCCATCTTCTCATACAACAGCATTTTTATTTTATTTTTTTGTTGTCAAAGCAGATGTGATTCTGCCTCTTCCCATCAATGAGAATAATCCTATTTCCCTGAGACAAAAGGCTCATCTTTCATATCAATGCCAGCGGTAAATTAGTCTGAGGCTCAGGCATGGAAAATGGACATGATAGCCCATATTTATAGGTGAATTGGGTTATGTGGCTGGCAAACACAAATGAAAGAAGACCACTGGTATTCTCTCTCAAATGAAAAGGCCACAGACAAGAAGTGTATACATTAACAGAGGATATTATGGGTCTGGAACCCCCGGGACACTGAAAAATTGAAAAAGTCAAGACAAAAACAGCTGCATATGGGAACATCCCAAAATAGAATATGGCAAATCACATTTTGATTGATTGCCTTCATTGTGTCCCTTCAGCACAAACATAGCAAATCTCAGTTGTGCCCCTTTATACATTTAATAATAATAATAATAAACCCATTCCTGCAGCATGGTGTCTTCTAAGAGTGCTCACTTGCAAACTGAGCCCCCCCCCATCACCCAGACAGTGTCTATTTGTTAATATTTGTTTTGTGAAATATGAAACATAATTGCTCAAGAAAAATCATATGGGAGACAAATATTCCTTTGTTGGATCAAGGTAAAAGTGGTGGCAACAGCTGGACTTTGCTACCATGAAGACATTGTTCCTTCAAATGACATGATAAGACAGGCTTGTCAGAGCACTTTAGATTGCATTATACTGTTGAAATAACAGGCTATTATTTATGAAAGAGAGCACAATGCATTTCTCCAACTATATGATATTCACTCTAAATAGTATTGTTTCAAAAGGACAGTTTACTATAACACAACAGTTTTTTAACCTCATTAAAAAAAGACCAAATCTCCGTGATTTCCTCTCTCTCTGCTAAGGTTGACTTTTAAACTATCCCAATGAATTTGCAGCATCCCTCCCCAGCAAAAGTCATCCTTAACCCTGCCTGAACAAAACAGCAGGGAGCCACATAATAACCAGCTGCAAAAGCATGGCTGGCATCATCTTCACCTTGTAAGGCTGTCTGTTTGTTTGCCCGTATCATAATGGCAAAATCTGGTCCTGGAGTCGTCTACGATTGCAGTATCTATTATTCATAAGTACCAGATTAACATTTTGGGAAGAGATCAGGGTGATTTGTGAGAAGATTATTGCAAAAGAAATTTCAGTGGACCCAAAGCTATTTCTAGTTGGAACACAGTTGTAATAAAAAAGAATTTTAATGAATTATCCTCAGTTTTTAAATGCCAAAAAGGCAATCATTTTTGAGCAAAAATCTCATAGCCCAAATGTGGCTCACCAGATGGCATCAAATCTCGAGGCAAGAACCTGCTATTCTAAACTCATACTGGAAACCTTAAGCGATCTGCTGTGACTATTGGGGTTGTGAGGAGAAAAAGGGAGCGCATAGAGACAATGACAAAACACAAACTAATGGAGACAGTAGCCAGACTGAACACATCAGGAGTGAAAAGATGCAAGTGAAAAAAAAAAAAAAAGCTCAGTGCAGCGTTCAGCCGTAAGTATAATCAATCAAAAAGAAAAGTGTAAAGCCTAAATTAGAAAGTAGAGATCTCCCTAACCCAAAGTGGGAGTTGATTTCACTGGAGAGGGGCCTAATAGCTGAAAGCTCTGCCTCCCATTCTACTTTTAAAAAACCCCAGGAACCACAAGAGCTCTATAAGGATAATATGGTACCACAAGATCTTTAAGATATGATGGGGACTGATTATTCAGGACTGTGTGAAAGGAGAAGGAGTTTAAATTAAATTCGGGATTTAACAGGGAGCCAGTGAAGAGAAGTCAGTTTAGGAGAAATATGATTTCTCCTTCTGGTCCTCGTCAGCAGCATTTTGAAGGCTTTTCAGGGAGCTTTTAGAACAGCCTGATAATGAATTACAACAGTCCAGTCTAGAGGTAACAAATGTATGCAGTAGTTTTTGAGCATCACTCTAATCACACAGATGAAAGAAAGCAGTCCTAGAAATTTGTTCAGTATCCACGCAAGTTTCCTTACAGTGTGGTTAGACAGCGTCAACTTTTTGTTTTTTTTAATGGTTAAATAAAATAAGCTATGTTTCATCTGAATTTAAAAGCAGAAAGTTATTATTCAGGCCTTTATGTCTACTGTCATCTGTGAGCAGTGTGGCAAGCAAATGCAGAACTCCAGAGGAAAACTGAACTTAAAGGGCGGCTTTATTGTAGAAAGCAAAACAAAACGCAAATCAAATGGAAGACAGGACAAAACCCCACCTTCACGAGGGAGGACGAGACAAGGAAAAGAGGGAAATGCACACCATAAATACACAGGGAATGCCGAGGGATAGCAGAGCACAGCTGGGGAGAACAGGTGGACAAAATCATACTAATGAAACACGGGAAGCAAAACTCAACACAACACACAGGGAGCGCGTGACTGTCAAAATAAAACAGGAAACACCTGACCATGAAGGTGCAGATTTCACAGAAGAGGGTGGCACAGAGGAAGTAACCAAACAAGAAAGAAAAGACAACACAGAAAAGTGGACAAAGGAGACTAATCCCACAGGGAATCTAAACATATGTGAACACGGGGAAGACAACAAAAACAAACCAGGCTAAACTCAAAACTATAGCAATCTAAGAACCTACACAAAAGGAATTCAACATAATCAAAGATGAAACAAAACATAACCAAAACAACACAAGACACTGTGCCACCGACCCAGGATCGTGACCTCTATAAGAATTACCTGCAGTTTAGCTAATTTATTTTTAGGGTACAAGAGTGTCAGCAGCTCATGTGCCATAGTGCAGATAAAGTGATTTAAAAAGTGATTTCACAAAATGCTAAATATAAGATAAAAGAAAAAAAATCTAAAATATTGCACAGAATATAAGGTGCATAACTCTTCCTGCTAGACTGCAGATGGTTCAGCTGTAGTGCTGCAGCTTTTGAGATAAGCTGTTTCAGTCTATTTGTGCTTGCACTGATAGTTCCAAAGTACCTGCCTGATGGTAGGAGCTTGAACAAATGGTGCCCAGGATGTGTAGTGTCTTTAAAGATTTTCTTAGCACTCCTCACACTGCAAGTTTTGTAGAGATCTTCTGCAGTACTACAGATCTGCTTTCCAGATCTGTCTTGAATCCTACTCATTGTATTTCCCCTCTGACCTCGCATCCATCTGCCTTTTCCCATCAAATCCCATGTGGTTATATTTTGAAGGAAACTCCAAAATACCCAACACATGCACACAGATTTCATGGCAGACTTTGGCTTCAATTTATTCGGTTAATTCATTTTTTAATTCATCAAGCCTTTCAGCTGGGAGCTGGTGGGTGGTGTGGTGGGGGGGGCTGAAAAAAAGAG
>VUQJ01038268.1:24313-35012 GCA_015108635.1 Andinoacara biseriatus | reverse complement strand
TGATAAGAGGGATTTTTTTTTTTTTTTGTTTTGTTTTGCTTTGTTTTTTTTTGTTTTTTTTAACTTTTTAAAAATCCTGTTTCTCTTTTAGATCTCTGTCTGGTTAATGGACCAAAGAAGCAGCTGCATTTTATATGAAGAAAAAAACAATAAAAAGAAGAAGAAAACCCAGCAAAAAAACAGACTTTCTACCATTTTTTTGTTTGTTTGTTTATTTTGAACAGCAACAGCAGAACAATCAAAGACATTCTTAAAAAAGAAGAAGAAAAAACGACATATATTTTGGCATTTATCATTTAGTTTCCTATTTTCCATTTTGTGTTTTTCTTCGACTGGAATGTGCTGAGCTGATGATTTCTTTCAGTTACACTGAAGACTTTTGGAGCATGGATGTGACTTTGTGGAATTATGACCTCTTTGCTACGGGTGGACAATCTCCACCCCACTCGACCGCTATATTTTCATACCCCTTGGAACCATCCACCCTGTCAAACAGCACCCCCCACCCACAGGCTTACAGTAAACTGCTACTTCAGAGGAAATCCTGGTGGTCCCTTGTCAATGGGCAGTAAAACGTTTCTCAAATGGTGAGGTTGCGGGGATGAAACTGAGACAAACAGCCTCACCTCTCTCTGTCTCTCTCTGCTCCTTCCTCCCACTCACTTCTCTCACCATTTGTTTTTCACTGCAGGGAAAGACGAAACCTGTCTGGTTTATTTTTCTCCTTCTCTTGGCAGTGTGCCTGCTTTTAAAGCCCAGGTGTTGGTGAGCAGGGAGTCATCTTTCACAAAAACACGAGGTGGATCACAGGTTCACTGGGGAGGAGTGGACGTGTGAACAGGGAGGCAAGCACGATTGTGTTTCAGTGTCTCTCTGTCTCTCATCTTTCGATGTTTTCATCTTTCAAACCGGTTGGGCAGTCTTTTGGCTGCCATCAGTCAACAACACATTCTTCTTAGCTGAGTTGATTTGAACCCAGTGACACCACTTTGATGTTTTTTGACACTGTAATTTTTTTTTAAAAATAACAAAAGCATTTGTGCAGTCGTTGTGAGCTGTGAACCTTTAAGTACTTTTAGGATAGTTTTAGATCGTATTAAAGAAGACGATGGTCTTGGATAGTTGTTCTTTCTCCCCCACACACACACATTTGCCTGACATTATTATCATAGCAATGTCCATTGCTGATTGATCTTTCAGGTATTTACTTGATTAATAATTTAATCTAAAATGCCTGATATTGTGCAAAGGTCATTGTATGCCCCAAGGGGCTGTGCCAGATGGCTGTCCTTGCTGCCAAAAGTGTCTTTCTCCCACATGTTGCTAAGTTCTTGCTTGTAGGAATCACTGTGTTTCTATTTATAATGTTGTTGGTTCCTTAACTTAAAATTTGAGTACAGTGAACTGACTGTGATATTCAAACAGTTTGAGATGATCTAAACTTTGACATGACATGGTGTGTTATCCTGTAATACTGAGGTCACTGTGGTCATAAATGAATGGACATGGTCAGCAACAATACTTAGGTAGGCCGAGAAAATAATGCTCATTTGGTAATAAGGGGCACAGATGTTCCAGTCTTCTGTTGTCCAATTTTGGTGAGCCCATGAAAATTGTAGCGTCAGTTTTCTCTATCTTAGCTGACTTGAGAGGCACTTCTTCTGCTGTAGCCCATCTGTTTCAAGGTTCGACATGTTTGTTCAAAGGTACTCTTGGTGGTTATTTGAGTTACTGATGCCTTCCTATCAGCTCGAAGCAGTCTGATCATTTTTTGCTGACTTCTGTCATCAACAAGGCATTTTTACCCAGAGAACTGCCGCTCACTGGATATCATTTTTGGACCATTCTCTGTAAACACTGGAAATGGTTGTGTGTGAAAATCCGAGAACATCAGCAGTTTCTGAAATAATCAGAGCAGCCTGTCTGTCAATATAAATTATGCCAGATTCAAAGTCACCTAAAATCACCTTCCTTTCCCCTTCTGATTTTCACTTGAACTTCAGCAGGTCGTCTTGACCATGTCTACATAACTAAATGCACTGAAATGCTGCTATGCAATTGGCTGATTTGATATTTTGTGGTAATGTGACAAAGCCTACTGTATGACAGGCAGCAGTATTTTCCTGAGGGGACTTTGTTCAATCCAGCTCGTTTTAAAACACGCACTATATTGCAAAAAGTATTTTCTTGGCTGCCTTGCATATGAACTTGAGTGGGATCCCATTCTGTCGGCCCACCCTTTCTAGCTATACCAACTGTTCTGGGAAAGCTTTCCACAAGGTTTCGGAGTGTGTTTATGGGAAACTTTGACCATTCTTCCAGAAGTGCATTTGTGAGGTCAAACAATGAAGTTGAATGAGAAAGCCTGGCTCGCAGTCTCCACTCTAAAGGTGTTCTGTTGGGTTGAGGGCAGGCCAGTGAAGTTCTTCCACACAGAACTCATCCATGTCTTTGTGGATCTTGATTTGTGCACTGGTGTGCAGTCATATTGGAACAGGAAGTACCATCCCCAAACTGTTCCCACAAAGTTGGGAGCATGAAATTGTCTAGAATGTCTTGGTATGCTGAAGCATCAAGAGTTCCTGTCACTGGAATTAAGGGTCAGAGCCCAAATCCTGAAAAACAGCTACACACGATAATCCCCCCTCCACCAAACTTTACTCTTGCAATGCAGTCAGACAAGTACAGTTCCACCAAGCCCAGACTCATCCATTGGACTGCCAGACGGAGACGCGCGATTTGTCACTCCAGAGAACATGTATATTTTGTCTTCATGAGATGTGAACATTTTTCTCAGTGTTTCCTTTTTAACAGGGCAAAGGCTTTTCCTGATACATTTTAGGGAACTATTACTGTGTACATAGAACAATGGCGGGAGTTTCCTCTGTGATGTTCATTATTCATTTTAGAAACACTGATGGACTTTTGTGTGATGGGAGGTGAAACTAAAAAAGAAACCAAAGCTTGATACCAGTGTGAAATCATTGTCACGGAATAAGATCACGGAGGATTCTCCCAGCAATTCAGGAAGCAGGTTTTTAACTACCTAATTGTTGTTAAAGTACACCACGTACATGGAGTTCCCCTTTCATTTCAGCCAGACGAGCGGTATTACGGTCACGTTGCATCAAGTAAGTGAAGAGGTGTATTAGCTGCGTGTTCCTCTTTCTTCTATTGAAAAAGAAAGTTATGGCTGAGGCTGCAAAATTACTCCACAGCACGACTCTGAGTTTGACAATCTGGATCTTTCCCTCTGGAAAGAAGAAACTCAGTGGGGAATGTTTTGCGGAAACAGAACTGGGAAAACAAATTCCACCCCTGATGTACCCCCTGACACCCATCCACCAGAATCCCATGGGAAACCCCTTTGCCTCCTCCTCCCCTGTTCTGCTCTCCAAAAACCCAGCTGGAGCGTCTGAAGGTCACTCAGCTGTTTTAATCCCCAGTCCAGGTCAGATAAACACACAAGACTGAGAAGCTGACCAGTAAAAGTTGATGTGAGTGTTTTAAACAAAAAAAAATCCTCAGTAATATTATCATTCATTGTGTAAAACCCCAATTCCAAAAAAGTTGGGATGCTGTAAACTGTAAATAAAAGCAGAATCCAATGATTTTAAATCTCTTAAAACCCAATTTTATTCTCAGATGTTCAAACTGAGACATTTTACTATTTCATGAAAAATATTAGCTCATTCTGAATTTGATGACAAAAACATGTGTCAGAAGAGTTGGTACAGGGGCAAAAAAAAAAGAGATTGGAAAAGCAAAACTAAAAAGAAACAGCTGGAGGAACATTTTGCAACCAGTTAGGTTAACAGGCAACAGGTCAGTAACATGGCACGGTATGAAAAAAAGCATCGTAGAGAGGAAGAGTGTCTCAGAGAATCGCAGAGAATCGGGAGAAATCTCTGTGTGCAGAGGACAAGGCCAAAATCAATATTGGATGTTCATGATCTCGGGGCCCTCGGGCAGCGCTGTGTTAAAAACAGGAATGGAAATCACTGCGTGGGCTCAGGAACACCTCCAGAAGTTGTTGTCTGCAAACACAATGAAGGGTAAAGCCTCTATCATGCAAAGAAGAAGACATGTGTGAACATGATGCAGAAACACTGTTGTCTTTTCTGGGCCAAAGCTCATTTAAAATGGACTGAGACAAAGTGGAAATGGCTTTGCAGTTGAAGAGTCCGGGCGCTGAACTGACCTGAGCACTGTTGAGAATCCTCTATGAGACAAGATCTTTCCTCTGTTCTCCTCAGACTGTTGTTAAAAGAAGAGCAGAGGCTACCCAGTGGTAAACATGGCCCTGCCCCAACTTATTGAGACATGTTGCTTCCATCAAATTCAAAATTACCTTATGTTTTTCTTAAGATTGTACATTTTCTCAGAATAAGCATTTGATATGTTTTCTGTGTTCGTTCGTGAGAAACAAAAACAGCTTTATGAGATTCACAAATCATTGCGTTCTGTTTTTTATTTACTCTTTACACAGCGTCCCAACATTTTTTGAATTAGGGTTGTAAAGAAGTTTCTGGTTATGCAACACTATAACTGAACACAGAGCAAATACATGTTCGTTGGGAAGAGATAATAATGCTGGAAGAGATAACAGGAGAAGAGAGGAAGTGTTGAAAATAAGAAACTGGGAAAGAGAAATGACAACTAATTAAAAGAAAAGAGCATGTAAAAAAATGGGAAAGCAAAGAAGAGGAGAAATATAGCAACTTAAGTAATAACTGTATTATTCAATCTTTGGAAATACTTTGATGCAAAAAAAAAGCATAAAGCTGATCTGCAACAGAGTCACAAAATGAAAATAAGAAAAAAAGGACCGAGTTAGATGTTTTTATTGGTTTGTGTCTTGTGTTTTGATGTCAGTTCACCTTGGTAGGTGATGATGCAAGCTTGGCTGAGGTAGGACAAGGATTACCTGTTCCTGAAATCAGTGAATCGTGAGAATGCCTAGGACACAGAAGCCCCATTGTGACATATCAGATCTTAAATCGCAAAAATAGCAACTGAAGAGCAAGGCAGACTGCCTCCGATGGATGAAGGAATGAAGGCAGACTTTGTGACGTGCAGTATGAGAGCACACTGTACCCATCAGCTGAACTTTAGAGAGGCGGATTAGTCAAGCCAACATCCTGTAAACAAAAGGCTGTTGCACTCTGACATTCTACAGGGCAGCAATACACCTGAAATATAGAATGAAAAACAAAAAAATCATATGATCAGACATATAATCAGGTTCCAAACTCTCAGATCATATTACAAGATCAAAGGATTCCATTAGAATTTTGTTTTATGTGCTGAATAATGTGACATTAAACAAATTAAAACATGTTAGAAATCTGCTGACCTGACTACTTGACACCAGGCCTTGTCTTTAAAGAAGCTTATTGTGACATTGAAAGTATTAAAAAAGAAAAAAAGGAAATAATCTCTGCAAAATACTTCCCTGATTTGTGAATGATACATAATGAGCATATTAAAAATATAAATGGGAGAAGAGGTGAATTATTTCATTTATTGAAGCCTTTTGGTGTGTATGAAATACGCACAACACAAGTGTTTCCTCTAACCAGGCAGAGAAATCAACGCTTGACAGACACACATACACACATTCAGCTATAAAGACACGTTTTGTGATCATATCTGAAAGTACAGCTCAGAACAACTTGTTCATACGCAGGAGGAAGTCACACTGAACTCTGGTGTTACTATGATCACATTATTATGCAAAGATTTAAGTTGTTGCAGAGACAGCAAAGTTCTCCTGAACTGTTCCTGTTCTTTTTAAGGCCTTTGTGGACTTTCTGTCCAATAATACATAACACATATATAAGATTATAGCACAAAATATAAACATACTGAAATCTATATCAGCATAAAGGCAGAAATTTATTGCACACGTGTGCATGAGCATGCATCAAATTAAAGTACTTCACAACACATGCACCCACAGCAGACTACTGTTTTGCAAAAAGTAGGCGTGCAGTCCACACACTCGCACGCATACATACATTCATGCAGGCCATGCTTCCTGTGTGCAGCTCTAGACATTTAATTGTAACAACATATGGAGGGTGTGTCTCTAACCACATGACAGGGTACACGCGCGAGGCCTTCCTGCATGTTTTTGCTTGTACTGACTTGTGTGTATTTGTATTTAGGCATCTGTATGTCTGTTGTTTTGTACATTCTGTCACTTCTGCTTAGATTTCTCTAAAGTGCGTGTGGGAAAGTGTCACTTTAAATAGCGATGCACTCAAAATGAGGACCTGCTCTGTTAGACATGATGCAAATCTATCGCACCATCCACCTGTACAGCTGACTCCAAAAGAAAAGTAAATGTGTTCTAATTGGTGCGTTGATCTTGCAGAGGTCAGCAAATCTTAACTGCTTAAAACATGAAGCAATGAATCAGAAATTCCTTCTAGTGACGTCTGCAGCAGTGAGCAACAAAAACAGCTCTGACCTTTGTTCTCTTTCCTGCAGGCTGTATTGCAATATTTGTGCTCAAGAGTTCTGAATGGCTTCTTCTCATGACCTTAGTCGACGTTAGCAACACAAAAAAATGCAAAAAGTGCAAAAACACTTAGGAGCCCTCCATGCATGTTCTCTACATATTATTTTATGTCAATGTGGAGCCAGTTTGGAATACATTCGTTTCCATTCAGTGATTTCCTGTACAAATATACTGCGCTTTAAAGACTTAAAGAATTTATTTAGGAAAGCAGCAGTTTCACATAAACCACGTCTCGTTCCAATTTCGTGCTCTCACTCTCACTCTTCAAGCTATACAAAGGACTGCAAGGGTTACAAAGCAGCAAAAACATGTTTCAGCATTGGGCTTTAACAAAGGGGAAGTGAAACTCAAACTGCTTGTGTGTGTGCGCGTGTGTGTGTGTGAGAGAGTGAGAGAGGAGACAGCTAGGAACACTGAGCTCTCATTGGCTGCACTGTTGTCAAGCGCATTCAGCTAGATTTCCCCTTCGCTAAAGTGTCTAATCTGTGGTGACATCACATGGCCCTTTAAACAGTACACCGCAGACACGTTTAAATGGCCTGATGAGACAGAACACACCTAGGAAAAAAAAGAAAAAGTTTCAGCTCACTGCACACATGGCCTACTTATAGCAAACACATCCTGTGGCATTTGTGACCACAGTGCATGCTTCTCAAAAAAGCTCTCTGTGTTTATGTTGCCTGTTAATTAAAAGAAATTCTGATTTATCTTATTTAAGAACCAATGTGTAACCAATTAATGATTATGATCCAAAGTTCAACCCATAGGATCGGGGACTTTTGCCTGGGTGTATTGCACCTACTTGTGTAAACATTTCAATGATTTCTGTGCCAAACATGATTTCCAGGACGCACCATTAGAAATGTTGAAATCAAAAGTAAAACTTAAAAAAAACAAAGAGAGAAAGACAGACAGAAGAAAAAGAAAAAAAGAAAAAGCAATCCGACATGATGCCCATGCCCTTTTCACCACAGGCTTCAGTGCAATCTGCAGGCATGGCCACTCAAGCGTCGTTGTAATGTCAGTTTTATAGTGAACTGATAAAGCAGACTGAGGTTTTACTGTAGCTTATGTGTGACCATATTCAGAGCAGCCAGTTTGGCTTTAATCAAAAGTTATTTGTAATAAGTATTTGTGTTTGTTTTTTTCTTTTTGCATATTTCTCACTCTTAAATATTTCAGATATTCAAACTAATTTTAATATTAGACAGAAATAACTTGAGTGAATAAAAAAATGCAGTTTTAAGATAATGATCTGCTGATCTGCCACACCTGTTGAATCAAGAAATCACTTAAATAGAACCTGTCTGACAAGGTGAAGCAGACTAAAAGATCTCAAAAAGCAACACATCATGCCATGAGCCAAAGAAACTTGAGAACGGATGAGAAACAAATTCACTGACATCTGTTAGTCTGGAAAGGGTTACAAAGACATTTCTAAGGCTTTGGGATTCTAGTGAACCACGGTCAGAGCCATTATCCACACGTGGAGAAAGCTTACTCCAAGAGCACAATGATGACTCATACAGGTCACAAAAGAACCCAGAACAACATGTAAAGAACTGCAGGCCTCACTTGCTCCAGTTAAGGTCAGAGTTCATCATTCAATAATAATAATAAAAAAGAGACTGGGCAAAAATGGTATCCATGGGAGAGCTCCAAGGAGAAAACCACTACTGACCAAAACGAATATAAATGCTTGTCTCACATTTGCTTAAAAAAAAAAAACCATCTTGATGATCCCCAAGACTTTTGGGGAAAATTCTGTGGACTGACGAGACAAAACTCAGGGAGCAGCAGAACAATGATCTGAAACACACCAGGAAGTCCACATATGAAGGGTTTTTGAGTGGCCTATTCAAAGTAGTTAGGCCTTCATGCTCGAAAACCCTCCAGTGTGGCTGAATTAAAACATTTCTGCAAAGAAGAGTGGGCCGAAAGTTCTCCTCAGCGATGCGAAAGACTCATTGCCAGCTATTGCAAATCCTCTTTTGCAGTTTCTGCTGCCAAGGGTGGCACAACCAGTTATTAGGTTTAGGGGGCAATTCCTTTTTCACATGGGGCCACGTAGGTTTGGATAGCTTTTTCCTCTTAATAAGTGAAATTATCATTTAAAAGCAGCATTTTGTATTAACTCAGGTTATCTTTGTCTAATATTTGTTTTTTCACCACCGTCACTAATATGAAAATGTTATCAACATATAAAACCTTTGGATCAGTGTACACTACATCTCTGTTAAATCAAAAGGTTAAACACTCAAACTGGCAAGGCTCTTTGTATTTTTCACCAATAAAAAATAAAACTGAATTTGTGCATCTCACAGTGATGGCAAAGCTGAATAGCCCACGTCCGCAAGCCTCATCATTTAGAAGCCTCAGTGTAGTTTCCCGAAGAGCATTCGAGCCTCTCACTTGACCAAAGACAATAACAGGAGTGTCCTGAATAACCAACCTGCATGTATTTGGTAAACATACAGAATCATATGCACTAAGAGAACATACAGGATCTACCCAGAAAGCTGAGCTGTGAGATGGGCGTGACTCCTGCTAAGACATGTTACCAAAGAACTGCAGCCACACAAGTGAAACCCTCCCTGCTATAAAATATATTTGGTAGCAGGAGAGAATCCAGGTGAGGGGGCACAGTTTGTTTGTGGCCTTGGAGAGAGGAAACTGCTATGTCAGTGGGTGAGAGGTCACATTAAAGTGGGACAAACGCTGCAGGCTCTATTTATCTGAAGAGTGTCTGTTCCTTTCTATATAAAGCTGGGGGAAAAAAATAGTAAGTAATGATAATAAATTCTGGGGCACATTTTTGTTTTTATCTTGCCAGTAATTCCAATAGGTGCTGATGCTCTTGTGATCATTTTTCAGGATAAGTGTTGACAGGCGTTCGTATGGTTTCAGGGTGAGTCAAACAGAAACCTCGAAGTATCAGAACAATGTAACAGAATATAATATTAAGGGACTGGTTTTGCTACGTGAACTCTTGAACTTAGCTCGACTTGAAAGTTTGTTTTTTAACCAGCCTGCTGCCTGTGTGTCATGCAGGTGCCACACAGATAAAATCAGCTGCACGCACCCTCAGACTCACACTCCCAAACACACAAACCTACCGTAATATATGGTGGTGCTCACACCGTGTGGCGTATGATGAACAGAGAAAAGTGTTTCTTGCTCAGCTCTGACTGATCCGACATGAACCTTTCCTCCACCCCGCTGCCCCACATCAGATGACGTAAAAACTGCTGACTTCTGCTCTGTGTTGTCTCTGCTACCTGACATTTGGCTGATTCCTGTTTACTGTCTGTAGATGTGATCTCCGTTTATATTATCATTGTATTATCAAATATCGTTCTGATATGAATGAGTGTAATTTGAAGCGCAGGAAAAATTTGATGGGGGTGCAAATGCTACACCTTTAGGTGAATGACAAAAAAAAAAAAGCAGCCCTGCATTTAAATTGGACTGCTGGGTTAATAGACTCGTGGGTGCGACAAGTGAAGCGCTGGGGTGAGAGCATCCAGACTTGCTAAAAAAAAAAAAAATGGCTGAATTTGTGAATGTACGCCTTTAACAAGCAAAGCTAAGCATCCCATTTAACACAAACATGCTCACATCCGACCTAAAAAGAAAGAAGAAAGTAAAACTTGTGACTTTTAAATGGCCTTCAAACCAGTGAGTGATGTCACAGTGGTTACATCCATATTTTTTTTAATATACAGTCTGAATCAAAACAGGGAGAACTGGCAAGACTACTGCAACAACACAAAATATATTGAAACGTGTTAATTTAGAAGCTTTATGGAGAACTATTTAAAAGAAATAAACTTATATACATATACATATTGTATGTGTTCTGTGGGTGCAGCAGCCTCTGCCTTAATTTGGGCTCTGCCACGTTTGCCTTTAAAGCTCAAGAAAATGGGTCAAGGCAACAAAACAAAACAAAACAAAAACTTTAATTGGAAGCTGGCTCACAAAAGTATCTCACAGCTTCTCAACGACAGGAAAATGCCTTTGCGAGATTTGGACCGCTCTGGCTAAGAGTGTGTTTTCTCCCACAGTAACAAATTCTCATGCCATGAAATAATTTTCACTCCAATGAACCGATCTCATTGTGTTCGCCAGCCTTGCAAAAAAAAAAAAAAAAAAAAAAAAAAACGCAACAAG